>LPNX010429757.1:13276-77143 GCA_001517045.1 Pseudotsuga menziesii | reverse complement strand
GAAAGCAAGATTCACAATGTGTTTCATGTGTCTAGTCTCAAGAAAACATTAGGACAACACATTGCTCCATCCACAGAGTTACCTCCCTTAGATGATGAAGGCCTACTGGTATTGATTCTAGAGAGAATCCTACAGGTGCGAGAAAGGAAGCTCTGAAACAGAGTGATTCGAGAGTATCTGGTAAAATGGAAGGAATTACCTATGGAGGATGCCACTTGGGAAGGAGACTAGGTATTGCAGCAACCTAGTTTGCAGTTGCTTGAGGACAAGCAATTTCAAGCGGGGAAGACTGTAATGTCCCCCTCTAATTAAGCATCCAAAACACCCGCTAACCTACTTAATTCCCATAGGTTTGAGCGGGTATTGCATGAGAGGGAATTGACTGAGGGCTTTTGATGCTTAGAGCAGAACAGGACATTCATTCAGTGTTAAGTCACCAGTCAGATAAAAGAAGCCTTATTTCTTAAAGGTCAACAACAAATTAGAATTGCATGCATGGAAATGCGAAGCATAAACCCTAAAAGTGACATGCGAATCCTAAAAGCGCATGAAGTTCTATTTAATAGGGTGATTGAACTAAAGATAGTACCGATGATTATTGTTGATTGATTTTGGAGTTTTGAGTAGCAACACAAGATGCAGTTGCAACAGTTGGGGTTGAAGACGGTGTCTTCAGCTAACGAGGGTTCGACAGTGAGATATATGCCCTAGTCTCCTATTGGGATAGATCATCCAGGTTTATCCACAACATTCATCATACACTTCAGTATCCGGAGATCCAACACACTCTGAAGGATTATTGACAAACCCATGTTTGCAGCTGGAAGTAGCGGGGAAATCACAGAAGGATTCGTTGGGACCACAAAACCCAATCTTTCCTCTGCATGTTAGCTTCCTCTTTCTCAACAGGCCCATCCTACGGCATCCTGGGACTATCAGCCATCAGTTTGCTCATCTGGAGCAGCTATTAGCAAACAGAGAGCTTGGGGGGCGTGAGCAGCGGAACCACAGATCAATTCGCTAGGGCTCTTAGAGGCAACCAAACCTCCGCATGTGACAGTCCATCTCTTCGGCATTAGTAGACAAACAATCCCACAAAGTTTCAGCCGAATCTAACCTCTCCTACAAAAACGTCACCTTCAGTCTGGAGGGTGCTTACGGTAGAGCGGGGTGGTAACACCGGAGGAAAGAAGCACTACTAGCCCACCTATCCGGATCTTTATGCATGTAGCTATCTCTGGAGTCATTATCAGCCGGGATATCAATGGTAAGTGTTAATTTCTCTCTGCAAACCCTATCCTAATTCAACTACATTTTAGGGCATTTTTGCATGCACAGTTATTTCGCATTTTTGTATAAGGTTGAGTGTGTGAGTCAACACTACAATAAGACATTAGAGAATATCAGTATTTGGGATATTATAGAACTTAGTGAGAGTATTGAGACACAGAGGACAGTGATTGAAGGATATCTTAGCAAAGGTGAAGAAGGACATTCATCTAGAGATCAAGTCCAAAGGAGGAAAGGGCAAGTAGAGGAGCAAAAGGAAGAAAACTCAGAAGCCAAGAAAATTTGTGGAGTCCATACCATAAGAGAGGGGTCGTATTGTTTTCATAGAGGGACATGCAACCAAGAGAAGGCCGTACATCAATAGATCCAACTGCAGCAGGGTTGTATAATGTTGTACAACAGGGTCGTATTGTAGACATCTCAGGGACAAAAAAAGCGAAGGGTTTTCTTCAGGGACAAATTTGTTACGTTTGTTGTAATTTGTATTTTTCATAAGTGGGCCATTTTACCAACAAGAGAGCCCTTGTAAGCTTTGATATTATTTAATGAGAAGCTGTTTTGAAGGGTAGAAACAATATGTGTGAAATTTAGTCTCTAGTTTCTTCCGCTAGTTATTTTTATTTACCAGTTAAAAATCCTAGTGTGTGCATCTTATTTAGTAAGCTAAATTTATAGTTTAATATTTAGCAAGGAAATTACTTGGAAGTAATTTGCCTAAGTGCTGGATAAGAGAAATTTAACATGGTGTCTGAGCTTTCACTTTGAGAGGGAGGCAAATTTCAAGCTACACATCAGTTTGCAACAAATTTACAAGATCTCAGTAGATCTATTAGATATAAGTAACCAATAGATAGATCTAGTTCAGATTTGGAGTTTACAATAGCAGATCTATTAGATATGAGTAACCAACATACAGATCTAGCTTAGATATAGAATTTATAGCAGCAGATCTATTAGATCTAAGTGACCAATTTGGGGTTTACAATAGTAGATCTATTAGATTCGAGTAACCGATAGTTGTGTTTTACTGGTGCTTGAAGGACTAAGAACATTTTCACAGTAGTTTGTTTAGATTTGGGAAGATGGTAGTAACCAATCTCAGGTTTGAAGACAAGTTTGATGGAGTATCTAACTTCCTGTACTGGATGGCGAGGGTAGCCTTGCTTTTGAACAAACATGACCTTTGGGAGATTGTAGAAAAGGTTGTTCTTGTACTGACATATGCAACACAAAAGGCGACTCATGAGAAGGACATCAAATCCTAGAGAGTGATTATGGATGTCGTGAAGGATCATTTGATCCCAAATGGTTCCAAGTTCTAGGAACCATTTGTCAAGGGAGTCTGCGCTCGAGAGAAACTCCCCAATTGGGAGAGGCTTTGGGATGATTGCATCCAAGAAGAGACTTAGGAGTCGTCTAAAGTCAACATGCAAGGAGATGGAGAGGGGAACCTAGCCCTAGTTAGTCAGGCCAAGAAGGGAAAAGGAAAGGGTTCCAAGAATAACAGTGAGGGGGAAACCTCACAGTCAAGGAAGAAGGACTTGAGTAAGCTCAAGAGCTTCGTGTGCTACAAGAATGGGCAATATGTATCATAGTGTCAGGAGAAGAAGGGGCAAGGGGAGTCGCAGCAGACAACAACATCAACATAGACAACTAATTGTGAAGTTTGAGAAGGACTTCTCATTAGTCTCCCACCTTTTTACTAGCATCGTCGCCAGGAGTATGTGGTACTTGGACAGTGGTGGATCGTGCCACATGACAAAAGCATGAGAGCTATTCAACAATTTGAGAAAAGTCTTAGGTACCCATGTGGAGCTTGGTGATGATGCCGAGTATGCAGTGAAGGGGGAGGAAACAATCTTGTTCCAACTTGACTCAAGTGGTTCATTGGAGGCCCATGATGTGCTATATGTACTAGGACTGAAGAATAATTTGTTCTTAGTTTCAGCTATGGAGGACAAGGGTTCTGTCATCATGTTCAAGAGAGGACAAGTACTCATACGTCCAAAGGGAGCTAGCCCTGACACAACAATGAGCATTGGGGTTAGAAAGGGAAATTTACACATGTTGTAGGCAAGCCTGTTTAGGCCTTGTTACATAATAGTGACAACCTATATGAGATATGGCATAGGAGGATGGGACACTTACACTACATGGAATTGTCAATCTTGAGGTAGATTGTCACTGGTCTTCCAGATTTCATTATTGAGTAGCAAGGTGTGTTCACTTGTCAAGAATGCCAAGGCTGCTTTTCCAAGTAGTGAGAGTAGGTCCAAGGGGATCTTGTATCTTATAATTCAGATATGTGTGGATCGATGTTAGTGGCATTAGTACAGGGAGCACTATATTTGTGACGTTCATTAATGACTTTTCTAGGAAATCTTGGATATTCTTTATGAATACCAAGGATAAGTTTTTCAGTCGGTTTCGAGAGTTCAAGGTCTAGGTGGAGAACTAGATAGAGAAGAGGATCAAGGTCTTGAGGTCGGATAATGGGGGTGAATACTATTCCAATGACTTCAAGGATTTTTGCAAGGAGGTAGCGATCAAGAGGGAGTTAACAATCTCATACAACCCTCAGCAAAATGGGTTTATTGAGAGAAAGAACCAGTCCATCATCGGTTCTACCAAGGCTATGATACATAATCAGGATCTTCCTATGTTCCTTTGGGCAGAGGCATGTAACACTGCGGTATATGTGCAGAACAAGAGTCCTCACAGGATCCAGCTGCAGCAGGGCTGTACAGGGTCGTACACTAAGCAACTCGGGGACGACAAAAGCAAAGGGTTTTCTTCAAGGACAAATTTGTTAGATTTGTTGTAATTCGTATTTTTTCGTCAGTGGGTGTAATACCCCCAGTTTTGACTTGGAATGTATTTAATCAAATTATGTAAATGATGTAAATATGCTAGTATGGAGTCCTAGTGAAGAGCTCAAGGTCAAGGCCCAATTAGTGAATGGCTAGTCATGTATGATGTATATATTTTTATTTGGACCATATGGTTGGCTTATCATGCCAATTTGAAATATATGTAAATATTATGTTGGAAAATAATAAAATGGTCCAAGATGGCTATGTAAAGAGCACTAGAGGGGCTATGATTCCACCCGGGGGAAGAGTAAAGGGGGCCTATGTTGAGATTTTAACTCTGGATGTCCTTCCTCATATTTTTGGGTGTGTTTGTAATGGGGGGGACAAAGTCTTTTGTTCCTGGTGAGTTATTTATGTACAAAGTGGCCTTTTTGCAAATAAATAAAAGTTTATACTTAATTTAAGTTGTGGATCCCATTTAAGTTGTGCATTAGCTTTTATTAATTAAAAGTGCATTTAATTTGGACTCTAGATCTAAGAAATTCATCCTAGCCATTGAAGTGGTAGTTAAGGGTTAGTTACTAGGAAATGAAGCATAAAAAAGGATGTAGGGACAAAAGAGAAATACACCAAGAGAGAAAGAGAAGATTGCAGAAGGAAAAGAGAGTTTTCCAAGACAAACTTGGCACATTTAACAAGAGACTTAGTAAATCTCAGCATCACAATTCCCAAGAGAGCCAAACTGTTTTGCACAATTTTCTAGATAGACTGATAGAGGCCACACAACAGTACGATTTTGTACTTGTGGGCACACAAATCGAGTCAGAGATGACAACATTAATTGTAGTTTGATTGGACCCTACAACAATACTTTTTTGGCACGTGTGGGCACAAAAAATGAGGCAAAGTTGAGTGCAGACAAAGAACAGTCCGTACAACAACATTTCGGCATGTGTGGGTAGGATGTACAACAACATTATGGCATGTGTGGGAAGGCTGTACAACTGTTCACTGGCACAAAAAACGAGGTAGCAAACTACTAAAGATAAGTTGTGATAATTTGCTAGTTTAGGGAAAAGGAAATTTTTTTGTGTAGGAAGATTTCTGAATTTTTCTTCTTAATAAAAATTATTCTCTTTGGGTTTTCCCCAGTGGGGGTTTTGTCCTGGTCAAGGTTGACTATGTATTATGTTAGTGATCAGAGAATGCGTGTTTGAAGAATTTAGCATGGCGTTTTGAATCTTTAAAGTTTGAAAATTAATCTTTAAATTTAAAACCTAAGATGCTAAATGTTTGACAAAATCTCTGAAAGAGAAGTTTTATGATTTTGTCATTTTTTTCTTCAGCCTATGGGAAACTAAATCCTATGTTACCAAGTGTTTACCTAAGAACTCATCCAAAATTATGCCATGTGCTTTAAATGAGTTAATTACCTTCTCTTGACTATTAAACCCAATCATTGAATGCATATGTGAGGTTGGTGGGAAAAGTCACTTCATGCAGTTATTGAGGCATAGGGGTTGTGACAATTATGTCAGCTTCCAGGAGTCATTTCTTCTATGGTCAGAAGCTATGCCAGTTTTTTTTCACCATTATCTCATAACCCTTGGAGTCAACTCTCATTCCATCATTCTTTGATGCAGAATTCTACAGTATGTAGAGCCTACTATTGCTGTTCATGACCAATACTAGATTGTGTTTAACCCATAAATTCGAATTTCAAGATAGAGCTGTAGATTTGAAGGGAAATTAGATGTTTGTAGGTGAACATAGAGGGTTGGGCAAGCTAGGAACCTTTACCCATTGAGTTCTGCTACTTTTGGATGCTTGAGAAGCCATGAATTAATGTTGCAAGAGGTTCTCCAATAGCATATAACTTGTTGGACCCTTATTGCACACACTAGTAAGCACTTCAAGGGTTGGATTTCTTAAGGGAATTGTCTATCAGTGAAGGGAAATGCCTTCCTTGTGTTGCGTGGGCAGTTGGAAGGAGTGCCATGGCTGTGATGGCTTAGTGAGATCTCTGTAGAACTCTGGATGAGCTTTTGGCTAAGCATAGAGAGCATAACAGGTTGTGGGTTGAGAGATAGAATCCTCTAGGTGTTTCGTTTGCCCCGATAACCTCATAGCCCAGCTTGGGGGTGGCCTCTCAGCAGAAAGAGTATATGTTGGATAGAGTGCCTACGGTTGGGTGGAAAATTGCTCTTACACTAAGAAACCGAACACGTTGATTTAGGGCCACGTGTCGGACACGGACACATTGATAGATCGTGTCCGACACGCCTGTCAATCGTGTCCCGTGTTCGAACACGCGAGTCCGGGCACTGTCCCATCGTGTCCCGAAAATAGGACACGATTTTGATGGCCAGGCCCATAAAAATGCGATTTTCTCACCTTTTTTTTTCATTTCTAATTTGTGGGAGAGGTCTAAGGGTGTTTTTTTTGGCAGGTGAAGAGGATTTGAAGGCTTTGGAAGGGTGCTAAAGGATTTGGAAGGGTTTTTTTTGCAAGTGAAGGTGGATTTGGTTGGGTGCATTGCAAACTCAACCAACAAGCAAGAAGAACAATGTCTCATTCAGTTAGAAGAAGAGGTATAGGGCAAAGGAAAGAGAGAAATGCCCCATCTAATGTCTCCCCTCCCATTCCTCCAAACACAAGCTCTTCTACTCCTCTTGCTAGTGCTCCATCTGCTGCTAGTGGAGCTCATGTTCCATTGAACCCTGTTTTAGCAAGACAACAAGCCCAAGAGAAGACATACCCTTTGTGGAGGTATGTGACTAGGAAAGAAGGGCCCGGGGCAAATCTAGGTGGGGGAGGCAATGTGTCTTGGACTTGCAATTTTTGCAAGAATGACTTCAAGAGCACATACTACCGAGTTAAGAGCCATTTGTTGGCCCTCCCTAATTGTGGGATTTCTTCATGTAAAGGTGTGAGTGTTCTCCAAAGGAAACAAATGGGAAAGGAGGATTAAGAAGGCGCAGGGAATGTAGTAGCAGCAAGCAAGAAAAAGGATGAGGATCCTCTTTCATTTTTAAGGAAATCCTCTACAATTCGGTCTCCATTTCCACCTAGAGGTGATCCACATCTAGCAAAAAAGAGGCCAAGTGGTCCAATGGACAAGATTTTCCAACAAGAGGCACGAGAAGAGCTAGACCTCACCATTGCATTTTTTTTCTACCTCAACTTCATCTCATTCAATGTTGCACGGTCACCATTGTTTTTTGAGATGTGTTGAAGTCTCAGTGAACGAGCTCCATCTGGTTATGTGCCTCTTGATTTAGAGAAGCTTAGAACCACATTGTTGGTTAAGGCAAAGATTCTTGGTTAAGGCAAAGAAGGAGGTGGACAAAATTCTTGAGCCAATTAGAGCAACATGGTCCTCATCTAGAGTGAGTATTGTTTCTGATGGATGGACGGATCCAGCACGCCATCCACTCATCAATTTCATGGTATCTTCCCAAAATGTACCGGTCTTCTTGAAAGCGGTGGATGCTCTTGGGAAATACAAGGATGCACATTTTATGGGTGAGTTATTCATCAAAACCATTGAAGAAGTAGGTGTTGATTCTTGTGTACAAATCATCATGGACAATGCACCTGTTTGCAAGGTTGCTGGCATGATTGTGGAAACTAAATATCCACAGGTATTTTCATTTATGACACCTTTCATTGCTAATGATTTGAGTTGTTAACTTGTAGTTGTTAGTGTTGTAGAGTCATTTATACTTGTCTTTTTTGCTCTTACAGGTTTTTTGGACACCTTGCATTGTCCATTCCTTGACCTTAGCACTCAAATCCATTTCTTCAGATGTGACATGGATTGGCAACATTATTGAGGATGCATGCCATATCCGTAACTTTGTACAAAACCATACAAATGCCCTCACCATATACAAAGAGTACACACATCTTTCATTGCTGAAGATTGCAGATACTCTGTTTGCTTCCTCACTCATCATGCTCAAGAGGTTGAGGGAGGTCAAAACCGCTCTTGGGTCCATGGTGATTTCAGAGTATTGGTCTTTCTGGAGAAAGACGGATCAAAGTGCTTCAAAAAAGGTGAAGGACACAGTATTGGATGATGCTTGGTGGGAGAGGGTGGATCTTACCATTAAGATCATGGAACCACTCATTTCTTTGTTGCGCTTTGCAGACACAGACCAACCTATCCTAGCGAATGTTTATGAGGGGTGGGATTCCATGATTGAGTCCATGAGGACCATTGTTATGGAGAATGAGTGTCTCGAGTATGAGACATTAGCAGAGAACTCATGGTCCATCATTCAGGATATTCTTATCTCCAGGTGGGATAAGAATTGTACACCTTTGCATTGCTTGGCCCACTCCTTGAACCCCAAGTTCTATAGTCAAGAATGGCTCACTATTGGGACCGTCACCTCACATAGAGTCCCTCCTCACATGGATGGAAAGATTTCATAGGGGAGGAAGATAGCATTTAGGCGGCTATTTCAAGATAGAGACTTACTTGGTGAGGTGGAGGTGAGCTTTGTAGAGTTTTCCTGTGCCACTAGGAGATTTGAAGGCTATGATGTGGTTGGAGATAGGGGAGTTAAGAAGCCCTATAACTGGTGGGAAACTCATGGGGCAACATGCTTTATTCTACAGAAGCTAGCCTTGAGGATCATCTCTCAAGTTACATCATCCTCTAGTTGTGAGAGGAATTGGAGCACATATGGCAACTTGTACAATTTGAAGAAGAACAGGCTTGAGCAATCCCGAGCAGAGATGATGGTGTATGTGCACACCAACCTTCGTCTTATTTATAGGAAGAGGGAGGAGTGGGTGAAGGGAAAGACAAAGATGTGGGATGTCTTTCTTGATGATATGGGTTTGGACAACAATACTGAGTTGGCATTAGTCAACCAGGATCTTAATGATCCAGTGCTAGAGCCTGTGACATTTGATGATAGTGATCCTTTGGAGGGGTCATCCTCCACACCAGCATATATTGATCCTATCATGGTTGAGGAGGAGGAGGAGAGCAGTGATGAGTTTGTTGATTCAGGCATGGAGGAGGATGAGGACTATTGATAGATAAGATTCTTCATTCTTCTATTTTGATCTACACCTTTTTGTATTTACTATTGCCAGTGGCATTCCGACATCTATGTAATACTGATACAGTGATACATTATATGATTATACTGTATACATTTTGATTTTCATGACTTAATGAGAAATATGGTTTTGACTCATGAGTATTGACATCTTGATTTATGACTATGATATCTATGTGTCTCATAATATGATTGTGATTACTGATTTGATTTGTAAATGTGTAATACTAATGTTAAATGGGCATTGATTCTGATTTATATTGAATATTTGTAAAAAAATTGATCTATATGTACATAATTTTAAAATTTTAATATATATAATTTTTTTTAAATATATATATATATATAAGTTTATAACGTGTCCTACGTGTCTTGGTTCCGGGGGTCAAAGTGTTTGTGTTGGATACTTGAATCCCCGTGTCCCGTGTCCCCGTGTCAGGTGACTTAGCTCTTACACAACTAGTTGCTTGGATCTTCTTTGTTTAAAGATGAGTATTCTTTTGTATTTGAATCTGCAATGTTTTAATTGATGCCTATAATGATTAAGCTTGCATATGCATGCTAGATGTGTGTAGATCTTTTATTTCCATTGTGTATTTTTATTATGCATATGCACAGATATTTTTTTTTTCAATTGTGGTTCACCTACCCCCCAGCGGGGCTTGCTATGTCCACGAGAACAAGTCATAGGGGGCCCACCCGAAGGGGCCTCACCCCATTCGTTTTGATTACAGAGCTAACTCAATGGGGACATAAGTGAGGCCCTTATATAGCAATGTATAGCCACCTGAGGATTTGACCCCGAGACCTTCTACTCACAACTTACAGCACTCAACCACTTGAGCTAGCCCACCGGGCTATATGCACAGATATTTTTATTGTTATGAATTCATAATTATGGTTATGGGCAGAATTTAGAAGCTTGAAATGAGTTAATGTCCCCTTTTGCTTGTCGGATTGAGGGATGGGGACGTTACAGTGGGCCTTTTTCCCAATAAGGGAGTCGTTGTAAGCTTTGATATTATTTGATGAGAAGCTGATTTGAAGGGATGAAACAATACTTGTGAAATTTAGTCTCAGTTGCTTTCGCTAGTTATTTTTATTTACTAGTTAAAAATCCCACTGTGTGCATTTTATTTAGTAAGCTAAATTTACAGTTTAATATTTAACAAGGAAATTACTAGGATGTAATTTGTGTAAGTGTTGGGATAAGATAAATTTAACACTCTTGACATAATTCGTAGGAGTTAATGGCTCCTTTGCATCTGAAGGTTGCTGCCCCAAACTAAAAGTTGTTGGTGACCCTAGATCAACATTTTGAGTTTCCAGCTCTTCATCCTTTGTCACTGGAATAGGCTCATGGGATTCCTTGGATGCAAATTCTTACTCAAACTTTACATCCTTTCTTACAATTGTCTTTTTTTTCCCTTGGAATATAGTTTTTGTAGGCCTTTGAAGTCTTACTATAGCCAACTAACAAACCCTTCATGTCGGAGGATTCCAACTTGGTCCTCTTCTCCACTGGTATATGGATGTAAATTAGACAACCAAAGATGCAGAAATGACTCACCTTTGGCTTCACACTAGTGAATGCCTCCTCTGGTATCTTGTCCCCCAAAATCTTGTGAGGACACTTGTTCTAGATGTAGGCTGTTGCATTGCATGCTTCTGCCCAAACATCGATAAATATTGGTCATGTATCATGACCTTAACAACCCCTATGATGGATCGGTTCTTCCGCTTTGCAACCTCGTTTTGATGTGGGTTGTACGAAATAGTGAACTCCTTGATTCTTGCATCCTTGTAGAAAGCTTCGAAATCATTGGAGGTATACTCACCCCCATTGTCTGATCTCAAAACTTTGATCTTCTTCCCTGTCTATTTCTCCACAAGAGCTTTGAGCTCGTGAAACTTGCTAAAGACCTCATCCTTGGTCTTAAGAAGTAGATTCAAGTTCTGTGAGGGAAGTCATCAATGAAGGAATCATAGTAGATGCTTCCTGTGATTGATGCTACTGACGTCAGTCCACACACATTTGAATGCACCAAATTGAGGATCCCATTAGACCCGTGCTCTTTGCTTGGGAAAGCAGCCTTGGCATGCTTTCCAAGCATGCACCCTCTGCATATACCATGTTGCTCAATGTTGAACTTGAGAAGACTTGTGATGATCTCCCTCAAAGAGGCAATGCTCAATGATGTAAGTGCCTCGTCCTCTTGTGCCATAACTTGCACAAGTTATTTTTGTTATGTATTAGGGATCGAAGGGGTTCACCCTGTAACCTATATAAATTGCCTTCCCTAAACCCAATTGCATGAGCTAATCTTGGGATAGACTCTTTCTGTCTTATGAGGATTTGTTGGTTCTTGAACTCTATTGCATAACCCTTATCTTCCATGACCAAATCTGAATGCAATTTTTTCCTGAGACTTGGAACAAATAAAACATCATCAAAGTCTAAAGAATTACTTGATTGGAGTTGGAAAGGAATGGTACCCACTCCTGCTACTGGATACTTGGATTTATCACCAAGCTTGACCTAAACTCCTGAGACATGGTTCTTTAGACTTGAAAATAGTTCTCGGCTGATGTCATATGCCTCAATGCTCCAATGTCCACGTCCCACATGTTCTTCAGAATTGTGCTGGAAGAGAGGAAAGATACCGGTGATAAATCCTTCTTGAATTTGGAGGCAAACTCATTCTTTTGACGCTGCTACTTGATTTTGTTGTTGTTTCCCTTTACCCTTCTTCTTCTCTAGACACTGTGATGCATAATGGCTGTTCTTATGACACATAAAGCACTTGATTTCACTCAATTCCTCCCCAGGCTGTGAGGTTGACTCATCACTCTGTTGCAGCTGCAACAATTTCCCAAAATTCTAAAAATTTTTAGGACCCTCCTCTACTTTGAATTAGTTTGATTTTCTTCCTTATTTTGGTTTAATGACTTTTGGAACGTTTTCCAGCGCTTGGGTTGCTCTATCAATCGATCTGATGTTTTCCTTAATGCTTAAAATAATCCCATGCATAATCAAGCTTATCGTTGCCTTTTGAATACCTTTGAAGCCATTCTGAATCGGAAGTTGGTTCATTTGAATTTCCCGTCGTTGCGGAGGTCTTTGCCTTGCCTTTTTCCGCCGTTGCAGATGGTTTTTGGGTTCTACGTTGGAAGGTACGATTATTTCCTTGTCCGCCGTTGCGGACGGATCTTCGCTTCTGGCCTCCGCCGTTACGGATCAGTTCGGGTTTTGATTTTCTCTTTCCTCCCGACTTATGTTTTTGGTTTTCTTTTGGCTGTGTATCGGAGCCTTTTACCATCGCTCTCTCCGCCGTTGCGGACAGTGTTTTGTTATGAGTGTCCGCCGTTGCAGAAGAGTTTTAGCTGTTGACTTCCGACCCAAAAGGCCGCCGACGTCCGATCATTATTTTCACGCGCCTTGCTCATCGTTGCGAACGGGTTGATGTTGTGGCTTTCCGCCGTTGCGGAAGGTTTTGAGTTCTCACCTTCCGATCAGAAATTGTTTCTCGTCCGATCCGTTAAGTCTTCCCACGTGCGAACCATTTTATATATAGGGAGAATAGAGGTGGATTATTTTATTGTTTGTTTTGGCTCGAACTATCGTGATCATCCTGCGCTGTCGACCCCTCGAAGCTCGTGGACCACCGTGCCGGTGCTCGCACCTAGGTGGCAGTTGAGGAAGCCCGACCGTTTTCGCCTCGCCAGTTACGCGTCGCTGCCAGGTAGGCTCGTTGTTGCCCTATCTCGTTCTATTCAAGGTTTTTTTTTTGGTGATGTTTGCTGCGGTTGGGTGTGTTACTAGGATTGTATCCCCTATCCCTGTTCTGCTTGTGTACGGAGTTTTTACCCATGGTCAGGTTTGCGGCAGTCATTCTTTTCCCGCCCTGTGCTAACACCCGCATATTGAGGAGTCTCGTGTAGGTTGACTGTTCGCAGTTGGGGGCGTTTTTCTTTTAAAACCCGCTTATTAATTAGTTTGGACCTCGACCTGTGTTTGCCTACCCCGTGCGTAGTGGATGGAGGCGCGATGCAGGCGGCTGTTACGCCGCCTGCACCTAGCCGCCCCTTGTATGATGATGAGGTCCAGGGGGAGTTCTGTGGTGGGTTTTCTTGTGGTTTTTCGATGGTTCCTCCTGTGGTCGAATTTTCCTATTTGCCCGGTATTTCGAACCCCAACCTGTATTGCTCGCGCCGTCCCGCGCAGTCCATCGGGGCTTGGTCGTCTGAAACCCTAGATGGTTAAAAGGGCTATGCCCTTGTCGTAGTCCGCGAACTGAAAATAGCATGGATAATGGTTCTAGTTGAAGCGCCATTTGCAGTAAAATGACAGTAATACCCGCAACGTATAGTCGAGTTAATGTAATTATCTCCGCGAGCAGCATAAGTCATTGTCGATGTTATCCCTGCTAAAGCTATGTTGTCAAAATGTTTGATGTTGGAAAACATAGGCGGCTAGCATTGATCTTGATATATTTAAACCCCCTTTTCTTTGTTTGCTGTGCAATAGACCAAATTGATGACTGCTGCACCTTGCATTTGATGTGCATGCATTTGCTTTACGGATTGTTTTCATGGGAGAAACGGCACACTACGAAATGATGTAGATTTAATGCTGGCTCAAATATGATTGATAAAGTTTAGTATCATGCAGCAGTAGTATATTGCCCACTTTATTGCACAGGACTGAGTTTGCTTCATGCTAGGTATAGATAAGGTCATGGAACACTACGCACTAGTTTCAGTAGTTCTGATAGTCAGGGCATTTTTGGGTTGTACATGCATGCATTTGGTTCTCTACTTGCTATCACATTAAACACATGAAAATGACACTTTGCATATGGATGTAATTTTATTGTAGTCTAGAAGATGGTTGATGGGACGTTTTGATATCATACAGAAATGTTTTGCATCGTGCTAAGATATAGACGAGAGCACTAGATAGTGTGCATTTGGTCAGTCAAGTTATGCAAACTTATATCTTAGTTTCATCGACTAGTTGCTGCCATGGTATACATAGAAAGAATAAAGTGCTGCACACTGTCATGTAAATGTATGCACCTTGAATGTCTCAATATTACAATGTTATATATATGGCAGGAAGAAGTCGAGTCCACCATGTCCAAAAGACAAAAGAAGGCGGCCCCAGTGGTGGAAGAGGTGCCAGAAGCAGAAGTTGAAACAAAGACTGAATACATATATGAAGACACCCAATGTGTTTCTGGTGTTGAGCCCGAGTACAAATGGGGTGAAATATACAGATTGATTTCCCGCAGGGAGGTTCCCGACATGGGCCTTGAAGAAGAATCTATCTATGCTAACATAGAGAAGTCTTCTATCATGAAAGTTGCCACCAGACCAGAGCTGTTCCCATGCTCTGAGGTAATTGGTTGGATTTTGCCCCATGTAAATACAACCACAATGATCATAGGAAACGTTGAAGGACAGGGCTATGCTGCATTTAGCCCTGGATATGTGGCGTTGGCCTATCACCTACCAGAAGCCCAGGTTTTCTTATCTGACGATTGGCTGGACAGCATCAGAATGGACCTGGTGGAAACTCTTAAGAAAATGCTCTTGCAGGGAAAGCTTTACCGATATAGACAGACCGGTGAGTATGATACAGCGAGCTTGAGGCTTCCCTACAGGTTTATAGCTCTGATGCTTAATAGGATCTTCGGGAGAGCTCATGGCAGACTCTTCAAGCTTGAATGGATACCTATTATCTTTCATGTGGCAACCCAAGGAACAGTCTTCAATTGGGCCAGCCTTGTATCAAGCAGTCTTTTCTCTTGCTTGGCCGCAGCCTTGGGAGGAGAAGCTCAGAAAAGGTCCGAGTTTTACATGAGTTCAATTTTGATAGATTGCATATTGTGTAACCAGCCCTTCCCCGGTCTCAAGTGCATCTGGGACAACGAAAGAATGCCTGTGTATGCCGCTTATAGACCATTGTGGGCTCACCAGTACCATAGCCATTACAGTGAGGTCTGCGAGCACTTCATTATGCCACTCTACACGCTCATTTTCCGGAAGGAATGTGACTGTATGTCAGAAGGTGCCATGCAGGTAATAGGAGAACATGCAGACTATTTCTTGACTGACAATGGCATGTATTTCAGAATGTATGGAGGATCGAAGACACCTTTACTGCTGCCCAAATATGCAACGGATTATATAGTCCATAAAGAGGCAGTCAGGCAGGTGTTCATTGACGGAATAGGTAGTTTCTTGTTCCAACACAAGAAGACTTCATACCCTCCTTTACCATTCAGGCTAGGTAGCTACAAATTCACCAGGGTGAAACAAGCTGCCGAATTCATAGAGGAACTAGGGAAGTTCCATTTTGGTGAGATGCCTTTCCGGCGAAATGATACTCTCGGTAAAATAGCGGAGCACTGTAAAGAGCATAAGGTGTTTTTCGAATATACCCATCATTTCGATAAGGAAGAATCTGTCTTCCGGAATGCCCCAAACATGACGGCACTGAACAGAAGATTTAAGAAGAAAATCACTACCATAGGTGGGAAAGGTGATGAACAGGCAAAGGCTGAAGAAGGAATTAAAAGGAGGAATGAAGAAGCTCAGAGGTTGGAAAAGGAGGCTGCAGATGGGAGAAGAAGAGAAAAGAAAAGCTGCCCAAGAAGCAGCTGAGAAAGCAAAAGAAGCAGCCAAGGAAACAGAAGAAGCAGCTAGACAAGCAGCCGAAGAAGCAAAGAGAAAGCTCGATGAGGAGCTTCGAGAACAGGAAGCTGAAAGAATAAAGTTAACACAGCAGTTAGCTTCTGGAACAACAGCAGGGCAGACCCAGGAGGAGGAAAACCCCGAGGCACAGATCTCTCAAGTACCCGCTGCTAACACCCCTGTGGCCCCTACGCTCCAGCTAGTGCCTTTCATCTAGAAAAAAGGAGAAGAAGTCCCCGACTTCAATACTGTCTATTATGATAGGGCTACTAAGAGAATAATGAAGAGGACGGAAAGGAAGGTAGAAGCAGAAGGTATGCCTGGCAAAATGATAACAGATACTGCTGTTATGCTAGGAACGGACCTAGATCCAAGGCTTACCATAAGGGCTGGGACTGCAATACTACATGCCTCAGAAGATAACATAGACAAGGTGATGACTGAGCTGGAGTCATACAAGAAATCTTCTGCCCAGCTGAAGGATACCCTGAAGAGAGAGAGAGAGGAAGGAAACAGGCTAAAGCGAAAATTTGAACACTTACAGAGGGAGATGAAAACTGCTGAAGCTGAATTGCAGGCCCTACATGAAGAGAGACAGGCTCAGGAGACTACACAAGAACACCTTGAGCAAGTACAAGCATAAGATCTAGAGTTGAAGAAGGAGAAGGAGCAGTTACTGGCAAAAGTGGAGGAGCTAGAAGAGCAGCAGAAGATCATCTTGACAGCCAATGATATGCACTCCCAAGACCTGAGAAAGGAACATCGGGAACAGATCTCTTCGTTGCTCCAGCCATTCAGAGAACATATCCTGGCCCAGAAGGCTAGAATGCTCCAGCTACAGACTGCTCTGGAGGAAGAAAGGTGCAAAGTCCTTCAGATCGATGGCCGGTTAGAGGAAATCATGGAGACTTCTTCGTACTTCGTAGATAGGGCCCAGGATGTTCTTGAGGTCTTAAATGCCAGAATGGCGAGGCTGGAGGGCAATGCAGAGACTCCAGCAGAGTTACCGTCCAAAGACCATCAAGCCCTTCAGAGAGATCATAACCTAGTAGAGTTCGCTGTCAACACTTCAGAAGACTTCAGGAAGACCGTCAAAAGAACGCAAGGAGCATGCTCAAAATATTTCAAGAGGCTCCTTAATACATACAATCGGTGTCAGATAGACGCTGAACATAAGCTTGATGAATTCCCCGACCATAAAATCTTCATAGAAATGTTACAGAGTAGATACCAGGATGCAGAGGCCAGAACACAACAGATCGAGGTCATTGATGACCTAGTTTTGAAGAATGAAGTGGGCCACCCAGCCGTTAGTGTGCAATTTTTGGAGGATTAGCTTCGGTTGAGCCCTGCCAGGATCGAGGCCATGAAGAAACAAGCTGAGAAATTTGAGATAAGTATTCAATTTTTGGAGCCTTGCACTTTTGAAGGCATCACCAATGAAGCTGCAGCATGGAGGAAGTTCCTAGACAGCCAAGCGGGGCCCTCCTCATGAGGGATTAAGCATCTTTTGTATTTTGTATTGATTTTGTAAAGACATGTGGAAAATTGGAACGTAAGGAAAATGAAAGGTTGGGAAGCCCAAAGGTCCCTTTGGGCAGCCCAACCATTCCACCTTTTGTATAAATGTAGAGTATGTAGAAGAAAGAAGGGCTTTTTCCCCAGTAAGACTGGAGGACATATTGTAAGAAGAACTATTTCCTTTTGCAATAAAAAGTTACAGTTTGCCTGTTGGAGAAAGAGATGTGAAATTTCCTAATGTTATGCAATGGATGGCGGAAAGATGAACTACTTTATTTTTCAGCTTGTGTCCATGAATCGTGAGATCGTTCTAACTTTATGACCTATGTCTTGTTGGATGATTTCTGATTTATTTTTGTGGAAAGTTCACCAAGAGTAATGTATGCTGCTCATATAACAATTAGCTATCTGATTGTTAGAATATTTTTCTCATTCATGTGTTGTAAATATGAATATCAGCTATCTGTAATTTCTGTTTATCACACATGGAAATCACACATTACTTACAAATACTCATTCTTTTGGCTCCCCGAGGATAGATAGATAGGTGATTAGATAGTTAATTGATTTACTTCATGGCTGCATATGTGATTTAGATGTTTGTGAGCCTAAGACGAGAGGTAAGAACTTGCGCATCACATTGTGTAGTTCCTTGCATCTTTATCACCCAACATTGTTAGTTAGGCATTTGCATTGCATACATTAAGTCAAAATTACAAAAACTCGGTGGACCGGGCCGCAACCGGTAAAACCCTTTGTTTTTGTTACCTTGACCTACGGTAGCCGGACCGCAAACCGGACGGATTCCCTACACCAAACAGTCAACGGGCTAGTTGGGAACGTTGATTGGGGAGAATCCTTTACTGTTGTCGCCTGCGATTTTCCAGGCCCCAACACACTCTTTATCTTACATCTTGCTGGGTTCTTTATCTCCACCCTTCTTTGTTTGACGAATTAGGGCATGGTCACTATCACCTTCCTGCTTACTAGCCTTGGCCTTCATCCAAGTTTCCTTTTGGATACTCTCATCCCACAATTTTTCCCATGAGGGAAGGTTTTTACGAGCACTAACAACCTGAACAAATGTTCCCCATTGAGGTGGGAACCCATTTAGTGCCCTGTTGAGTAGCTCTTTGTCTTCAATCTTCTCCCCGAATTTGTGTGACCTTCATTAGGTAGTTAGTGACAGTGTTTGATCTAGTCATCTCAACATGTCCGAGTTTATTATGCAATATCATCTTCCTATTAATTTTTCTCGCTTTGGTAAAGGCTAACCAAGGCATCGAACATGTCCTTTGTTGTCTTCTTCTTGGATATGTGAGGGATCATATTATCCCTTGTAACATTCATGATCATCCGCTTGACTCTCACTTCTTTCTTCTTGTGAGCTGCCAAAAGTTACGAGTCTTGTAGGTGAGGTTACCACATCCTTGACGATATCCCAAAGGTCATTCTCTTCTAATAGGAGAGTTACTGTGTGTTAAGAGTCCGTTAGGGTATAAATATTATTGGCAGACACAAGCCAATATAAGCAAATAGGATAACCACACAAAAGAGACAGATAGTTGTCAAAGCACACTTACTCCTCATCAAGTAATGTACATATATACATGAGAAGTGACCCTTAGAGTTCATATTCCAAGTGGCCCGTTGGACTCCTAGGTGACTCTTGGTCTCCCCTATGACTCGTCATTTCCTTTTCTCATGAAAATGATGAATAATAATACAATAACATGGGAAATATGCTAACTCAAAGGATTAGATTCCCAACAATTCCCCCCTTAATCCAAAGGGTGTATAAGAGTCCAAGAAAAAGAAGAGAGCTGAAAAAAAAGGCTTGACAAACAACTATGCCAAGCAAGTTAGCAGAAGCTTGCACCATCTTGTACTAAAAGACAAGAGCTCTCTAAAAGGGTGGTTTTGGCTGACCACCAACCAAAATGGATAGCAGAAGCTGAACTCTTCTACTATGGGGGTGGGTTGAAGCTGACCACAGACTCTCGAACTTGGCGCAAACGCTTAGAGGTTCTGTCTTGAACTTGGCACGGATGCTCAGAGGTTCTCTAATAGAAGCAACAAGAGGCTGAAGTAGGCTGAAGTGTTATGCTGAATTGGTGGTTTAAGGCTGATCACTAACCATCTGGAGAGCTGAAACAGGAAGTGAATAGTTGCATCTTGTTGAACATTTCCATCTTGACAATCTTTTTCCAAGTGAGTTAGCTAGAATCTTGCGCTTGCTTCTGCGACATGAGGTTGCTCTTAGACCTGGTGAACACAGAACTAGTGGGTGGACTCAATACTAAGTAGTGTGAATGTTATCATCTTTTGCAGAAGTTATATGTGCTAAAGAAGAAATTGTAACTTGAAGGTTGGTGCTGCTTAAACAAAGAGATCAATGTCTCTTGCTAAGTTGGTGCTTAGCGGTGGGAATTGGTGTCTACAAAGATCTGTAAGAGTAGGTTGGTGCCTACCAGGGTTTGTATCAGTGGGGATTGGTGTCTCTAGTAGGTTGGTGCCTACAAATATTTGTAACAGTAGGTTAGTGCCTACAAAGAATTATAAAGAGAAGTTTTGTAGTTTTCTTCCAAAAGGGTTTCGACATAAATCTTGTGTTCCATGTTCAGCAGTTAATCGATCTCATATGTGATTGCTTTCTTATGTTTGACGAATGTTTGAAAAAGTTGTCTTACACGGACTCACCCCCCCTCTCAGTATAAGTGTGTGCTCAACGACACAATGGCAACTTAACTGGAAGTATTAAACCTCAAACCCTAAAGCACCTTCCTTGCATGGATAATGAGCCTAAGTGAAGTGCACCTGTACTGGAGATGATCTGAGGCATACAAGCATGCATCCTCCTGGAGATCTATGCCCTAATTTAGTCTGAAAATCCACACGGATGGGTTTCTTGTGTAGCTAGGAAACTATGTCCTCTAAATGTGCATGCAAATAATAACTAAAACAAAACTTAGAAATAGAACTGAACTGCTAACTAAGAAAAAACATCTAGATTGCTCTCTCTCCATAAATGCTCCTGTGCCCTCATTCACTGCTGTACAGAATTGCTGAAGCAGGGCGGTACAAATTTCTGTTTGATGAAGGTTGCCTTGCTGATGTACAGATCTGCACACCTGTCACACACTACCTTTTCGGTATGCACCCTGGTCTCCTCTACTCGCTGCCACCATTAATGGCACTCTGATGTACACTTTCTGAGGTACTAAAAATTCAACATTTAGAGTGATATTGTTTTGAGACTTTTCCCAATCATATTAGGTCTGCTACACTGTAAATTATAGTCTTACTGCATATGCAGATTGCATCACATCATCAGGTTCTTCACAGTGGATGCTTCCACTAGGTATAATTTGTTCAAGATAAAGCATTTGCTGTAGTCTATGTGCATGAAGACAGAAGCTAATAAATTTCAAGAAAAGCCTTTTAATTCTTTGTTGTATTACAAAGTTTATAGCATTATTAACTTAAAGTATCAGACAGAAGAATAACTGGGTGCATGTATTATCAGTTGCAGTTGAGACAGATATATCTTTGAATCTATAGCATATTATCTTCTGGCTTATTCAGGCTCTGTTTAGTACTGCAGATTAAAAATATCCTTGGTGACTACGATGGTATACATGTGCGGCGAGGTGATAAGATAAAAATTAGAAAGGACAGGTTTGGTGTGCATCGGACACTTCATCCTCATCTTGACAGGGATACTCGTCCAGAAGCAATTATTCGGAGAATTGCAGACTGGATTCCTGAAGGGCGAACTATTTTTATTGCATCAAATGAAAGAACTCCAGGGTTTTTTTCACCACTTTCGGTCAAGTAGGTTTTCAGAGTTAACTTCCAATGCATCTCTGCCATGTTGATGAATGGACCCTTTTTCTGGCAAGCTTTTGTTTGTTGACCCTGGACAGACAAGTTTATTTGTTGAATTCACAGATTTCTATCTAACTGTTCAAAACTTAACTGAGGTTTTGTTCTTTCTCTATTTCAGGTACAGGCTTGCATACTCTTCTAATTTCACTAATATTTTGGATGCTGTTGTGCAAAACAACTATCAACTTTTCATGTTGGAGCGTTTGGTTTTGGCTGGTGCAAAAACATTTGTGAAGACATTTCAAGAGGAACCATCAGACCTAGCTCTTACTGATGATCAAAAAAAGAATCTAAGGGGCTGGCAAATTCCTGTTTATACATTTAACGAGACATCACCATCATAAATTAAATTGTCAAAGTCAATGAACTATATATATTGGGGAGAAGCACTGCTTGCATAAAAGATGCATATGCCTTCGTATTAATATTTATGATTCCTAGTGAGGGCATTGGCCATACCTTCGAATATTTGTTGCCAGTCCATCAGTCAATCTGGGCTGATAGAATCAGCCACTTGGGCATCTCGAGCGAAGTTTATCTGGGTCAAGGATATTTGATTCTTAGAAAGCAGGGATCAAAATTTTCCTATTGAATTGACCCTTAGAGTAGCAGATTAAATGTAATTTTCCCATTTGAAATGATCTATTAATGATTAATATCTGCTCTGTAGTGTTAGCAACAACAAAATACAGTTTACCGATTTCTAGCAATTTGTATGTACTGTTGGGAATTTATCAATGTTTCCAGATTTCAAATTAATATAAAGGCCCAAGTGACTGCAAACCTTTTTCCATGGGCAATACTTCAGAATGCTTTATGATGGGTTCAAGGTTCTTAATTTGGCAGCTTCTTAGCTTCTAGATCCTGTCAGGTACTAGGATAACCAAACTTTGGCTAGAAACATCTGTCATCGCTTGCTCATTTGGAAGCATATTTGTGCTTCAGTAAAAGATTGGCTGTAAAGTTGTCTGAGAAACATGACAGCTAAGAAATGAAATGATCCATGGATGTCCAAAGTAGGTCAAGGGGAATATAAAGTAATAATAGCAATGAAGCAGTGCCGAGAGCATCTCCCATGACAAGAAACAAAGGAAGATCAAAATCAAAACCTAATAGGGGTTGAACCCAAACCCTAGGCCATGTTGTAGAGACAAAAACTCCATAAGGAGAAACATCCTTGTAGCAAATGAAGGACCATGAATGGAAAGACCATAGCCAGCATTGGGAAGTCTTTCCTGTGGCTCTCTTAACATCCATGCCTGACGAGTCCTTCAATGAAGAAAGAAAATTTGGTGATATGTCTTTCTATAGAATATTGTTGTCACTTATCTCATGGATATGTTTTGGTACCTAGTACAAGTCAGTAGGCTGAAAGTTTGCTGTCCCCATTAAGGCTGTTCAGGAACATGCACCTAACATTATGCATGCATAAAATCATAAATGGTTACAATTAAAGATTTCTTGATGAGCGGGACAGGGCAGAAATATCATTCAGATTGAGGAGTAATTGCCCAGGAATCACAAATAATGATTGTAGCGAGGACCTAGCTCCAAAAGTACAAGAGACTATACTATGCCTAGTATCAGTAAGGTAAGGAATCAGGATGGATAACAGCTAGAGCTATTATGATCCCTAAATTGAGAATTAAGTACTGCTTTTTTTGTCATTGTTAAATAATGTAAACTAAAGTAATTAGATGGTTTAGTGAGGCCACTTGGGGATAAGTCTTGATCTCAATCCCTAAATATCTGTTTGCTAGTTTTATTAATAGTTAAAGGGAGTATTTTCACAAAAAAATACTATTTTTTAATAGAGTAGGACAAATATCCGATGTTTCAGCTCTTTTCCATTGTTTTTTTTGCAATTCTGGTGATTTACATTCTCAAATCCAGGAAATATAATTTTTAATTGCTGCAATGACGAAATTGTTTGCTGAGATTGCACAAGGTCGGTGCCCCGAGGGTTTTTGGCATTTTGCAGTTTCAAAATCAATCTATGCTATTTTTGGTATCCAATTCAACGATTTCAGCATATTTTAACCTGGCCTTGGATTGCCGGATTCCGGTATTGCCTTGTTGGAAAAGGGCCACAATGTTGGCTGGTTATCCTACTCTTTTGCTAACTAGGTGTGGCTAAAGTTTCAGAACTGGAACCAAAACCAGCCAAGGGGCACTCATTGCGAAACCGGACCATGGACCAGTTTGTGAAGCGATCTACTAAAAAATACATGAAATATGCAAAATTTAATAAAGTATATATGTTCATGCACNTTCCCCCCCCCCCCCCCCCCCCCCCCTCCTGGAATCATCCCTGGTACAACTAATGTGAACTGGTCTGAACCAGCCAAGTTTGGTACTGAACCAACCTTCTGCTCTGGTTCAGGCACCGGTTTGGGGGCTGAAGGTTTTGGACTAGCTGGTCCTGACAACACTGCTGTGTGGCTACAAGATATTGGTAATGAAGTCATATTTGGTCGATCGATTTCAATGCTGCTAAGCGTCATTATAATCTCATTCCTTCTATTTATTATCATTTTGGCCTTAGATTCTCGAACCTAAAGGTTCCTTGAGGGCTAGGCTTGTATTTTTCCTAATCAGTCTTGTATGTCTTCTTGTATATAGATACTATTTTTCTAAACTGTCTTTCATTATCAGTTTACATTGACATTTTCTACTAATCTCAAACATTCAGATTACATCTGCTACCTCTGCAGGTCAAGTTGAAAATGCCTAAATACAAAAAAGTTGCTCCATGAGCAGTTAACTTTGATTATTAGAACAGACTTATCTTCTAGGGACATCACACTAAATACACACTTCTTTTCAACCATATTTTCTTATGTGGCCCTATAATTTTTTTCTAACATAAATTCTATAGAATTTAGGTTAACTACTTTTATTCCTATGTTTTTGGTGAGCGTGAAAGCTATTTGTGAAGCAATGCTATTCTCTTTCTTCCCTGGAGATCCATGAAATTTCTTTTTATTATCTTTGCTCAGAGGTTCTTTTCTTGAACGAGCCTTTATGTGATCCTGTTTAGTCTTTAGACAGGTTCTTCAACTATCCTGTTTATGTTACATCCAAGAGACTTGGTCATAGTAATTTCTGGGCTCTTTTCTTTTACTGGAGTCTGAACTTTATCAACATTGGCTGTTTCTGAGACATGGAAAGGATTTTCCGTTAGCAATGTTGGTCTTTTTCTCCTTTCAACTTTATGGAAATCTTCTTGATTGGAGTTTTTGACAACATTGTTTTTTTCCCAATAAGGCTTATTTTCTCCTTTCTTAGGCAGGCCAAGTATGGATGGATTTATTCTGTCCATTCTCTACAACAAAAAACTATGTATGCCTAGTCTAGTATTTGCTTCATATTCCTTAGCCAAGCTGGTCTTCTTTCTTCTTTATTATCTGTTGGAAACCTTTTTGATCCCTTGGCAACATTTTTATCCAAAAGAACTTACTTTCTCCTTCCTTAGGCAGGCCAAGTATGGATGGTCTGCTTCTCTGCATTCTTTACAATGAAAAGATTAGTTTTCCTAGTCTAGTATTTCCTTCAAAATGGAACCTTGGAATTCCAACAATATCTTCTTTGGAAGAATATTTAGCGATGTCTAGCTCTACACAAATTGTGGCACTGGTAGAAATTTCCACATCTAGAGGATGAGCTGCAAAGAGGTACTTTCCTGTAAAGTTTCCTATTTCAGGGCATACATCTTCTGCCGGAAAAGGCAGAGGTGCATTGTAAAGCTGAACCAAGACAGGATCAGAGGAAAAACCAACTCAAGTAGCTGGATTAAAATCTGGCCCAATAGTAGCATCAAGCCTGCACTTCCTTAAATCCATTTCTTCCATCCACATCAGCTGATTCTAACTTTAGAAATGACTCATGGAGATAAAGAACCAAGGAAATGAAACGTGTCCACACATTTTTAACATGGTTTCAAAAGCAGAATGGCTGGGCCCAAAACCCTTTGACCTGCAAAAAAACCTGTAGTCCGATAGAGGGTTGCAGCTCTTCAAAATTTCCTTGGAGGAATCAATTATTGGATGGGAGGACTCGGAATTTTCAGTGTAAAAACCCAGAACTTCCAGTGATTTAGACCTTGTTACCTACTAAGTTGCACTGAGTTGGATTTTTAAATGAGCTGCCAAAGACGAACAATTACTTGTTCAAATTTCAAGTTCAGAAGTCCATGCAAGCCTTTTTTAGGCCCTTTTTAAATTTTTTCTTTGATATGTTCATACTCCATGGGGAATTGTAATAAAATGAGTTAGCATGATGACTTTATGTAAAAGTTTTGGTTTCCTAGGACTTAATCACGAGTGCATTATTCCAGGGTGTTTTTTCCTTGTTAATTTCTATCATTTTTAAGTGATAAATAATTTCCGAGTTTTTCACCCAAGCCTCCAAAGATGGAATAATTGTCTTGGTGGTTAGGCATTGTGAGGTTATTAAAACCTATGTGTCGATGTATATTACCATTGCTAATCATTATTTTGAGTCATTATGAACATGTCTCAAGTCTCCCATTGGTTTTTTTAATTTCCGGAAAAAAAATATTTGTTTGTTTGTTTGTTTGGTTTTTTTATTTTTTATTTTTTTTTTATTTGTCCTTTTTTTACAGACTTATGTTAATTGTAAAACTCTAAAAAGTCATAAAAGTGTGGCTACAAGGTTGTTTTTGCCATGAGGGTGCTCATTTTCTAACTTAGGGCACCCATTTTCCTAAGTTTTCGAGTAATTATTTAGACAAAAAACTCAAAAATTAATAATTACTCGAAAAAACCCCAAAAGACAAAACAATTGAAATATTTAAAAAATTCGGCAATTATAAAATTAAAAGAAACTTGCCGAAATCGAATTTTATGACTTGGAAAACTAAAGTGGCAAGTACTTGGGCAAGTTAGGCAAGTCAAACGTTGTCGTTTCAAAGAGTTTCAAGAGTTGAAAATTTCCTCATGGAGAGAGGGGCACAACTCTCCAAGTGGGGCGCATGCATGGTTGTAAAAGCTTCATGCTTTGGAAAAACTTAAGGTTTGGGCAAGTGTTATCACTAGCAAGTGATGTTACCATCCTTAACTCATTGATCCAACCTCTATCCAAGTCACGACCAACTCATTGAGAGCTAGCGCATCCTTGAGGAAGTGCGCCCCCCTTGGCTTGCTAGTTTCTCTGTATAAGCAGGCACTCTCTCTTCATTATGGACGAATGTAAGTGTATTGAACCTCTGCTCCTGTATCTTGTAATCTTTTTGATCATTAGTGAATGAAATAAAGGCTTTGGAGGCATACCTGTGTCGGGCATCAATGTATGGATGATCTTTTGTGCTTATGTGAGGTATACTTGTATCGGTTTCATGCTTCATATTTATAAATTCTTATAACCGTCTTTGGTAGTATCTATGTTAATCAACAGGAAAGAATAATCAAGTTTGCTTACTTTCTTAGTTCTTTTATTGTCTTATATCTAGAGATCAAGAAATCATATGTTTTACTTGTTTGTATGCATATTTTTCTAATCTCTTGTGTAAGTGATACCGGTAATAGCAATTTGTTCAGGTTAGGGTCACGCTGATTTTCAACTTGTAACAAGTGGAGGACACTGTTCATATGGGGGCACTGATGTATAGAATGGTTGTAAGTGTCGCAAATGGTGCACGGATGGTTAGTCCGCAATTGAGGGTTCTTCCTAGGTCTAGGTGGACACTAGGGGTTTTGTGCTGGGGGATTTTCTGTGTTGTTATTCAAAGGGTTGGGTTGTTTGCCACCTCCTTTAGGTTGGTTGTTTCCTCGATTCCTACCTCTCTGTTGTCTTCCCTACCATTGTTGGTTATTGAGGGCAGGTTGATTAGGGAGGTTCTGCTGAGCGTAGACCTGTCCTTGAGGAACAAGAGGAGTCGGGGTTGGAACAGGTGTAGGTTGTGGGTAATAGGCAGGAGTAGCTGGAGGGGCTGCAAAGCCTATCGTCTGGCCATTACACGTAGGTACTAAGCAGTTCGGTTCATGAACGTGAGGAATTGGTGTGAGAGACGCATATGAAAGTGTGGCACCAGACTAAGCTGCTACGTGTGAAAAGTTAGGGGTGTAGCCAAGTTGGGAAACACTAGGGGTGTTACCAGAGTGAGGTGGCATCGAAGGAGAGGTTGTGTATAGATGGGGATGCTGGGTAATAGAGCTTATGAATCCATAAACAACATGGGATGCTACCAACGTATCTCGACGTGAAGAGCTAACACGAGGAGCATCAAGTATAATGGTATAGAGATGATCCGATTGGGCATAAATGAGATTGAATTGTTGTGCTTTGATGATGGTTTCCTTAGTTTGTGGGAGCTCAGATGCAACATCCTTGGTGATGGCAGGGAGTAAGGTTTTGAGAAACCAATCAAGGAAAATCCTATCATCTAACTGGATCTTACACAAGCTACGACGATGATGCCACTCGTGGATATGATTCGTGATATGGCTAGCAGTGCTTTGTCGACAGGATAATAGGAATTCTACCTCTTCATCATAACGGACGGGTAATGGAAGTACTGGAGGAACATCAAGGCTAACGAGGAAAAGTCACGATAGGTGGCATGAGACAGTTGGATATACCATTTGGCTGCAACACTATTGAGTGTGCTAGAATAGCTGCAATTGAATAGAATCATCTACTATGATGTTAGAGGAACACTCTAAGTGGAATGGCATGATTTGGTTTTGGGGGTCTTCTCTTGTCTTTCCCTCAAACTTAGGGATGTCCGAAGGGAGTTTGGTAGGCATGGGAGGTCACAACGGGTCATGACGGATGGGGTCATTCGTCAACCGTGCCAAATCAGGTAGTTTGAGACTAGTCATAAATGGTAGACTAGGACCAAGACTAGAGTGAGGAGGGCCAACAATGGTGCTGGGACCAGCGGGCATGTAGTTTCCACATACAAATGGGGGTTGGTATGGCTGACTTCCGACAATAAGAGTAGTCACTGGAATGGTGTGAATAGCTGGAATAGTGGTAGAAGGGCCAATGCCCCCATGTATAAAGGAATGTACAGTATGAACACTGGTGGTTGGAATGGGGCCACCACTAGTGGGTAGCGTACAAGTAGCAATGTGTGTGGTGGCGAGGGGCCCACTAGTACCAAGACCTATGGGTTCGATAGATAGAATACCCGATATGACGGGTGGAGTGGTCACGAGTTCACTATTAATTGCCCCCCTTGAAAGGGGTTAGGGGGTGCACCAACCATGGTGCTAGATGGGGTTGTGAACAAGATAGGTTCAGATTGTTAGGAATGCAAATAAGACTCAGAGGTAGTGTATGGCTCTAAAGGTGGTTATGAACATCGAATATGGATCCAACGGTGGCGGTTCAAGGAACCAAATTGAGGGGTATGCCCCTAAGTCTATGCGAGTAGCGTGGTGGAGAAATGATGATGAGATGGTGTGTTGTGTAATGATTGGAGGCTCAAGAGTGTCAAACGCAAGCTTAAAAATCCAATTACAGTCGAGTGTACAAAAGGAGAGCGGAAAAATGGTGGCTCACAGGCCAAAAAGCAAGCTCTAAAACCGAACTGCAACATCGTGTCAGAGCATGTGAGTCTACAATAAAACGACCAAAATCCAACAAGCAACACTACCTATAAAGAAAATGATGCACTAACCTCTGTGGTATAAGTGCAAGCAAACTCCTAGCTACAAGATGGAAGCCCCTCGCAAATTTTATCCTCTACTGGGTGGTGAAATTCCAGTCAAACAATACGAAATGGAAGAATTAGAGGCTAAGAGAATCCCACTACCGAGAGGGACCTCAGGTAAAAGAGCCCTAAGAGACTAGCAAATAGGCTACCTCATTCATGACATGTCCGAAGTGGTTTCTTGACACTTCATCCCTTTGGTCCTCGACACCTGATATGGTCCTTGACATGCACGAGGAGGACTATGAAGGGTTTCCTTCGGTACATAATGGAGTGTGGTATTCCACCCTGACTTCCGGAACCCTTTCGTTGTGGCTTACTCCCGAAGAGAGAAGGGCCCTCCGATAGACCGGTCATGACTGTGTCAAAAAGTACTAGAGGATTTTGGTACACTAATGGACAACAACTATGTCTCATATGTAAGTGACGAAGGGGTGTTATTTGGATGCATATGCCTAGTGTCTTAACTGAACTACAATATTGTTTTGGTCCTCAAATGAGGTTACAATGTTGGTTGAGTTAAGTTAATGTTTAGCCCCAGCTTGGGGTCATGAACCAAGCATTTTATTGTAGGGTGTGAGATGTGTGCGTAAGTGATGTGTAATGTCTTAACCCCACTGATCTCATGATTGAAGACACAAGTGCAGACAAATAAATAACAATAAACGAGAGTAAATGTTTTTCAAAATGCCTAATTCTTCCAGAAAATAGAATGTATAAAAATAAATGACCGCATAAGGAACTGAACATGTTGTAGGAAACATACACGGGGTATCAACTACAAATCTCAACTAAGGGGGCTCACATACAAGGAAAATATGACCACAAAACAAACCAGGGGGCTATAAGTGATCAAATCTGGAAGGAAACAGTCGGGGGAAGGAATAGAACACAAACATGGGGTCTGGAAAAGGGTCTCAAACACTGGAAATGACTGAAAAACTACAGGTCGCACCTGTTGGAGGAACATGTGCGATCAGGGTCGCACAAAACGGTGAACAGTCGCGATCGGGACAAAAAATCAGCCAAAAGACTCATGTTGCACAAAACAGGGGTTTCTGTGTGTCAGGTCGCACAAAAATGGGTCATAGTAGCGACCATGATCGCTTTGGAATCCTCGACAAGTGCGAACTGGAGTTTTAGTCTAGGTCGCACTTATCGGGAATGAAGGCACGACCTAGGTCATGCTTATCGGGAAAAAAGGCGCGACCTCGGTCGCAATTTTATGCCAGATAAGTGTGATCTGGCCGTAACTGAGGGGTTTTGATGAATTAAATTATTACATGAAAGAATGATAAGGATGATGACGTGGATCAATTGATTATCAAGTGGAATTACTTGTTATAAATGTGTATTTTGTGAAGTACTAACCCACAAGACATTGGCGCTATGTGATACCCAAATACTTGATATGATATGGGGAAGAATAACTGTTACATAGTAAACCTTAGCAACAAAAAATGATGATACGATGATACAATCCAATAATCTTGATAGTAGCAGAGTATGAATTGATAGGGTATAAACCCAGTATATTGAGAGGTTTGGATGTATTGCCCACCCTATGTTACAATGATACCCGAGGTTGTTGGAGGGCATCGCTGAGACACGCCCCTCAAGTTGTTGTGATGACGACGGTCGGATTCCTGCTAGGAGAGGTTAGGTCTGCCATTTCTCTGACGCTATCACTCTCAGGTTCTTATGTGGTCAGGTCGGTGAAGCCGACATCCACTTCTATACTAGCAGAAGAATGATAGGGAGGATGTAGACGTAGGTTAGGATGGGAGGATGTGTTAGTTAGTATTGTTGAGGGTTGGGTATTTCTTGATACCGAGTTAGTTGTAGTATGTATCGATCTTGTTTGACTGGTTAAGTCGATAAGAACATAAGTATAAGCTATGAAATAATTAAAGGGAGTAACTGTTAAATAACTGAGAAAGTTAAAGCAATTATATTATATATGTATACTTGCTCTCTTTGCGTGAAGGATTATTAATATTTGTTAGCAGTTATGCATAGGAAAGATTATGTATGTTGATAGTACATGTTCAACCTATGCATGTATCGGCCATGCACGCACAACTTGCACATGCACAATAGTATCGATATACAAATACTTGACATGTTAAATAAATTGTATAAGTTTGAGAATAACTAAGCTAATTGTGCATTGATCCAATATAGATAATGAACGTTTAAGTTATTAAGCATATGTGAACATTTTAATAAGTAATTGACTAACTATTGTCAATTAGGATTGCCATGAATAAACATAGATACAATTCCATATGCGACAATAAAATTGTGCTATTTAATTCTTTACCATGATTGTTTAAAACCTTTAAAAGTGCTTTATTTATAAATACAAGAAAAATGTGTTGGTACTAAAGTAGTTGTCAATTAAACAAAGAATTATTGCCATTAATTAATAATAATTATTAACAACCAATTATTATGTAATATGTATAATGGTGATTGTTCTACAGTATAAAGTAGAGGATTAACAAAATAATTATATGAATTATTGAGTTAAATAATTATTGATAGGATTGACCGAAGCATTTCATGGGAAGTTAAAAATGATATTTAATTATTTAATTTCACCAAACAAGATAAGATAGGATGGCATTAAAATAATAATTGTCATTAATTTATTACCATGCGAGACATCAGATCTAGAATGGTTAACATATTTAAGACACCCACCACTACCAATTCGAAAGGTCAATAATAATAACTATTAAATTATTATTTTATCCAAACATATTTAAGGTTTAAAATGGTGAGTGGGACTAGTAATTATCCCATCGCCTCGTGAGGAACCCAAATGAATATATCGAGAATTATTAATGAATGAGCAGTNATATATATATATATATATATATATATATATATATATATATATATATAGTTTTATTATGACTTGAAATTAAAAAAAAATGAAAGTGAATAAATGTTTTGGGAATTGTGGGATATGATGGGGGGCGGTGGAGTAAGCCTGAAGGCTTCTGGAGGAGGAAAATTTATTTAGGAAGGTTTAACAGGATTGGAAGGGGGGTTGGTTTTTACTTGGATGAAAATGAGACTTAGTGATTGGAAGGAGAAAAGAGAAACTATTGAGGAGGGGGGTTAAATCGAAGATAGAGGAGGTGGAAACAAAAAAAAAAGGACATATGCAATAAGCTCAAAGAATTTTGGAACGAAGTGAAGTTGTTGTTTGGATTATTGGATTGTGGGCTCAGGGGCTAGGAAAAACTACAATAACCTAAGGAAGCCTACTATAATCTATGGAAAACCAGGTATTCTATTTGATTAAATCTTTGTAAATTTAAGTACTGAAAATCGAAAGGAAATATGAAGTTTATTTTATTTGTCTCCTAATGTTGTTAGAAATATGGATTGAATGCAAATGACATGCTAATGTAAATTTCTTGTCAAGTTAAACTTATGCAGAAATATTTTAGATCACATTTTATTGAAATAAAGAAGAATTATGATAACAAAATGGTAAAATTTCATTTTTTATTTTTATTTTTTACAAAACAACTCTTTAGGAGCTAGATGCAAATTGATGATGACATGAACTTAAGTTCCTGTGTCCAACGGGTAGGATACTACAAGTAAAAAATGATACAATTTCACCAACATATGTTAACAACCTATCTCTTAGAATTGTAATTGATATGGATCAAGTAATAACGAGGGACTATCACCATATGTAAGGAGAAAAAATTCCCTCACAAGTAGATTCCAAAAAAATACTATTAATCCCCATCTCTTCCTTGCACCTCATTAAAATACATAAGTTCATCTAGGTCTTTGGATGGAGCATGATGATCAACATCTGAATCAAATACATTAAACAATAAGCTTATGCATATGAGATTTTGAGTCAATTTGACCTCAATATTATTATTATAAGACTACAAAATGAAGGGTCCATCATAGAAATCCTAGCAACATATAGTAGTATAATTTAAAATGATAAGACCTCTGCAATGTTCAGTTTAATTATACAGATATGGATTTGATAAAGAATTAGTTAATAACATGTCATTCTCTATTTACTTGCAAGCTCTTACGGATTAGTTGGGGTTCTACATCTCTCTTGTAAATCAATAACAAAGGGTTTTTATTATTATTATTTTTTTTAATTTTTAATTTTTATTTTATGTAAAAATATGGATTTAACAAAAACTAAAATATATTTGCATTGGTAGCAACAATTTATTCTATACGACTATGGAATAAGTTGTTTTCTCCATTACTGATTGACAAAACATATGATTGATAAAAGTATTAAATGTGTTAATGAATGAAACCATTTTTGGGAACACGATGTAAGTGTCAATTAGCATTAATATTGGTCCAAAAATGAACCCCTATATTTAAGGGGATGATTGAACCCATTTACCATTCATGGACAATTCTTATGGAGGCTTATCTTTATCATGCAATACTTGAAGTTTTACTACACAATTAATCATTATTGATTATCGATAAGAATAAAACAGTAAATTTCACTATAAATCACAAGTCTTGTATTCTACTCAAGATATATTAGAATAAAATCATAACAAGGAAACTACTCATATGCATGATAAGTACAAGAAGATTCACCATACCAATATTGTCAACATTCTTCCAAAACAATGAGCATAATCAAATTCTATCCAAGATATCCACTATATGATGATTGAGTTACTAGAAGATACTACTTGAAAACACCAATATTATACTTTGTATATGTCCAAACAATATTTGTACTTAATTGTGTAGATAACAAATACATCAAATAATATTGAACTATGCACAAATCTATTTCTTAACCAAGGAAATCATGTTTCCAAGTTCATAGTTGGAACACTTCCTACTAACTGACCGTAAAGGACAATATCCTCGGCTTTTACTTAATATTTCTCTTCAAGACATCAATATGCAACTTCAATGTCTACATACATATCGTATTCACATGGTTTTTTCTAGGTACAAACAATAATGCTTCTTACATCATTAGTATGATTAGAAAAAAAAACATCTTGCATAAAATGCCATGAACCTTATGCTAGTTGTTAATTGTAGCCATAAATTTCAGATATTCATAAATGACAAAAATTGAAATCATTGTATAGGAGAAGCATTCACCTTTGAATTACAAAGGTCACACCTTCCAAGTGGATTTTCCATATCCAAAATAGCCATACCTTCTAAACTAAGAACCTAGCACCTACACTAGCAAAAATATTTCTCTTAATTTCAAACATTGTAACCACTTGGTTTCTACAAATGAAAACATGAACTTGACAAAAAAGCATTAAATATTAATGAGTGAAGAACAAGCAAAGTGACCAACCAATATTTTAATAGGAGCGATTCATAAACAACAAGATTGAAATTATACAACCATACATAACACACATATTACAATTAAGATCCAAAATGATGATATGCTATAGCATATTGCAGAGGGAAAAGTCATGTTTGTGCTAGAGGATCCGTATGTGAAGACATCCAATGTTCATATTCAATCTGCCATTTTAAAAACTCAATACTTTAATGACTTAATCATTTATGAGAAAATATATTACATTGTAGAAAATATAAGTGTAGTGCCCTAATTTTCACCAACCCAATATTAAAAAAATAAATAAACTTGTTAGTGTTTGTTGATATAGAACAAACACATCCATTATCATATAAATCCATTCTCTATCATAGGCTCGAAAATTTATTTTGTATCATTTTCAAATGGCTATTTTAGAAAGGGAAAATAATTTTGCAAACAATTATTTTGTTTGTCAATGGATGGGGAAAAATTATTTCTCAAAGCCATAAAATAATTAACGCCATCCCATAGTTTAAACCTTGAACAAGTTAGGAGAAACTTGAAAATGATCCCTATAATTTTTAGAGTAAAATCAAGTTGGAACTTTGGATATTCAATTTAGAAAATTTGAAGAATATAGAGATAAAAAATCCTAAACAAAGCCAGTTGTGGATGATGTAAATAACAAAGAGAAAGAAGATAAAAAACAACCAAGAAACAAGGAGGTGGTGGAAAAAGGAAAGAGTTGAATCAATTATGTAATCACAAATAAAGTACAAGTATAGTAAAATATCTAATAAAAAACTTTAACAATACACATAAATAACCCAAGATAACAACAAAATGGTTTAGGAATCAATGATTAGAGCCAAATTGCTAACAATCCCCCCCTAATCTCATGTTTATACAAGTGTACCAACTAACAACAAAGGCTAATGCAAAAGTTGATAACATATCCAAGTCTTCAATTTGATACTAATGGTATGAAATATGATGAGTGTCAATGAAGATATACTTGAAAAAGCACCAAAAGTGGAAGTTGAAAACCAAATATGGAAATCTCAATGTGCAACAAATGAGCTAGATATCCTCCAAGTGTTTAATGATGTGAACCCAAAAACAATGAGAGAAAATCCCGGTGGGAATTGGATGGAAACGTAACACGTTCCATATCTGAAAATTCCCTGACAAACCAATGTTCCAAGAGAAAATGTAGAAGAATCGTTCGTCGTCTACATCATCAATAGACCATCATTGTGATGCTTGAAGACTTATAAAACTCTCAAATATAAAACAAATAAAAAAAACTTGCATTAATCAAATTGACAAAAAAAAGTGTTGATCAACATCAAAATCTTGTATCTTGTAAAAATTATGTATAAAAACCTGTGAATGAATCATAACCCTACCAAAAATCCTTTGAGACGTAAACCGAGTGAGATGTTTTTAGTGCTCAAAATTTTGATTCCAAATGTCTATCAAGCATGTCATACAACCATTAAAGTCCAAAATGTCGCAAAACATCCATCCAAAACATTATCATGGAAATCCATCAAATATCATCAAACGACTAAAAAACCTTAACCAATAAAAAACTATTTGTGAATGATTCATGCCAACATATCAAATCCTTAATCGAGTTGTTTTCCATCATGCAATCCTAAATCAATCCCCATTACATCATCCTGTCTTTTAAGGTAAGGATGAGGGAGCCAAATTGAATTTATATATGTAATTACACTTTATTATAGGCATACTTATATAAGTTATTATTTATTTATGTAATTACACTGAAGAAGAATTGAGAAAATAAGAGATCAGTGCATTAAATAGGCTTGTTCTGCATCAGGAGAGGATGCATAAGTAGGCTCAACTAATCATCCCTGATCATATAAAAAATAAAAATGAGAATATATAAAGGGTCCATAAGCCTAGCTAGCTCTTAGATCGGGACATCCAGATGGACATAACTAACTCTAAAATGTGTTTCTCCATGTACAAATAAATTGAAAAAAAAACTTTACGAAATAGGCTCTTCCAACATGTCTTCAATCCATAATCAATCATGTCATGAATCGATCCAATGCAAATGGATCATCTTGAATAAACTATAATCCAAAAAATTCATGGAATAGAATTTGAAACTTGAAGTTTAACATCATTCATATCTTCCCCTTGTCAAATAAAAGGTGATAAGTTTTGGGACTTGTAAATGAACAATGTCAAAATACTTCTTTGAAAGTGGAAAAGGGTAATCATTCAATCTTTGAGTGGAGTCTAGAGACTCGGTCTTCTAATCAAAAGACTACATCAATTGGGCCTTTGTCATGCCCCGAATTATTAAAATATGAAATGAAGCATTCGTGTCCATCTACGGTAGAAACCTCTCTCAATGAGCATGTCTGTACCTATGTATGAATCCATCGATAAAAAATATCTACTAACTTAGCTTCCAAAGTATAGCGCCAAGTACTTAACCAACCGAAATTTACTTGTTTTCTCTTAATATTTGGTTGCTTCCAACACCTTTATGCTAGGTTGTTTCTTTTCCCACATATATTGCATGGATAACGATCAAAACATTATAATTCATGATTTCCAACTTGGTGACAATGTTGGCACTGCTCAAGTACACCATACAAATTATCATCATCAAGTGCATCATGATCATCCTTATCCTTATGTTACTCATCTTGATCATCAAGTTTAGGTACTTCATATATCCTATTTTCAATAATATGCCTTTGTAAATCATCATCAAGAAATCCGACACTCACAAATTTCACGGGTTTGGAGTAATCAAGAATGTGAAAGAGGTCAAACTATGTCTTGTCATCTCTTAGGCTAAATTTGTTCCTCTTAAACTACAATTGTTCCCAAGGTATAATAACTTTACCTTGATTTTCAAACTTATCCATATCTTCCTTAGTGTATTTATCAAAGGTGTTTTCCGTCACCTTAGTGTTTTTATCCAATTTGTTATTTGTCTCCTTGGTGCCTTCATCAAATTGATATGTTTGATTATTAGTTGGATGGTGTTCGATATCTTCTTGTTTACTTTCTACAACAGTTAATCCAAATATTGGATTACGTTGAAGAAGTATGTTTTTAGAATGTTGTTGTCGAATATGTTACAATTCATTATTTATCAACTTGTTATGAGTTTTGAGAATATCAATCTTATTATGCAAAAATTGTAGACAAGTGGTCACATCATTGAGTGAATGTTTGCTTATTTGAATAGTTTTTCCATGTGCAATGTTGATTAAAGTGTGCATAATACTGAACCAGTCTTCGATATTCACTGCTATACTGATCTAAAGAATTGCTTTAAGTATACAAAACAATGTGTCACAAATAAATACCTTTGAACCCCCTATTCAATGTTAGGCTAGATAAACTAACTCTAATTACAAGACACAAAGGACATTCAAAGAAGTTACCAAATAAATATTTCAGATGGCCTTGTAATGCAAGATGCGTCAAATTTTTGACTAAATTTGTTGCGAAGTTCAAATAGTGGCTTTCCTTTGCATGTCTTCTTAGATTGATTGTATTATTTCTTTTATTCTCGTACTTTTCTTCTTTACGGAATCATGCGCACATGCTTGATCCATTATTTGCAAGAGAGTTTGTTTCCAAAAAATAAAAATACTACCATGCACCAATAACCACAAGGACAAATTACACCATGCCATTAGATGAAGCACACAACCAAAGATTCTACACACACAAAGATTCTACGACCCCTTATTCAATTTCTAGGGTGTTTAGGATACAATACAATTTTTTATTTATGAAGTATTCACTTATAACATTCGAAGCACTTTAAACTCCCAAATATCAAATTGCATAAAAAAAATTATAAATCAAATTATAAATTACTCTAAATATAATAACTTGCGAAAAATAAACCCCTTGTGACTTCCAAAACACTTTACAACTCCTTAAAATTTTGCAATCAAGGGTTTATATCTCTATGAATTTTGATTGCAATCATACCTAAAATTACAATGCCTTTTATATCAAAAGATAATTTCTATGAACCCCTTAGCACTAAGAATATAAAACATGGAAACCTTCAATATTTTTTTTCATGGTGAACAATACAAACAAATTGTTATAATCCATTATAACCTCTTAAATTAATGTGTTCAATCTCATAAAGTACAAAACTTTATAATTTCATTACAAATGATTATTTTAAATACAAAACCTTCCATTTTATAGACTTAGATGTAAATTAAAAAAAACATATATTCCTCAAATTTCAATTACAATACTCGCTATAGTTTAACCAAAACTTTATAATTTCATTACAAATGATTATTTTAAATACAAAACCTTCCATTTTATAGACTTAGATGTAAATTAAAAAAAAAACATATATTCCTCAAATTTCAATTACAATACTCGATATAGTTTAACCAAAATACTTTTCGAAATTTCACCCATAGTATTTTGTATAACTCCAAAACCTTAAAATTACTATGTTATGGAACTCTCAAATTGAAACCAAAGTTAAATTTTCTTGTGGTTACATTCCTAGGGTGCCTAAATACCTTAGTTTACAATGCTTTGATATGTTTATCATTGTAAACAAAGAACTCAAACATCTCATGTTATCCTATCTCTCATCCGGATGTCTCGTTCCTTCTTATTTGACATGAAAACATTTGTCTCACATGTTATCTTAATCTATGTTACATTCTTGTCTCACATGTTATCTTAATTTGTGTTACATTCCTAAGTGTAAGGAATCAATAATTTGTTGTCAATAAGAGCCCTTGAGCATTTTTGGGGTAACAATAGATTTAAACCATAGTAGCATAACTAACTGATATTGTCTTTTTCTAAACAAAAATTCTGAACAAATTTGAAATTCATCAAATATTAGGGGGTGGTGTCATAGGGATACAAACTCTACTAACCAACCACTTAATTTTGAAAATCTAAATAAATTTTTTATTTTTTATTTTATTTTTATGTATTTAAACACTAGAAAATATAAATATTGTTCAATTTCATACTCCATAATTCATTCAAGCATTCACTAATTAATTAACTACCACTAGCTCATGTAAATAATTATTAATAACTAGTTTCTTTAGGGAATAGATCACTTATTAAAATAATTATTTAATGGTTGTTATTTAATATTTTATTAAAACTATTATATATGTTTTACTTTATTATATAGATGCGGATCTACATTTATAGTATATTCATATATGTTTTATTAAATGAATTTTATATATATATATATATATATATTGTATTTTTTATTAAATGTATTAAATATATAAGAAGTCTGCTTCCATATTTTATCTACATTGGATTTTTTCATTTTTTTTAGTACATTCATATATGTTTTATTAAATGAATTTGATATATATTGTATTTTTTATTAAATGTATTAAATATATAAGAAGTATGCTTCTATATTTTATTTTCATTGGATTTTTTCATTTTTTTTTGAAAAAAATGGTTATGAATTATGTTAAAAAAGAGACGAGCCTTTGAAAGGAATACAATGATCCGATTAAAGAGATCAGATCCTCTAGTACCTGCAGATTCTGGTACAAACTGGTTTGACCAATCCATTGCAAATATAGTCAATTGACATCTAAAGACTTGCTTCGTAAGGAGGAATGTCTAAGAATAAATGAAGGTTTACCGAAATCTCATTATTTCCTAAAAACGTTGACTTATTAGCAGCATGATCCGCCAATTCATTTAGCTCATGAAGAATATGAAAAAATTCTAATCTACGAAAGGTCTTGGAAATAGAATTGATTCTATTGATCAACCTAGCCAATCTTAGGTTTCGACTCCGATTTGCTCCATTCATCGCCTGGATTATTAAACAGGAATATCCAAATATAATGGCTTCCTCAACTCCCTTTTCTTTTAGATTCTTGATTCCATTCCACAACCCATAGGCTTCAACCATTTTGTTAGAGTCCATTCCTATATTCCAGAAATATTCAACTTCAATTTCCCCCTCAGGGAAAATAATAACCCCTCCTCCTTCCATACCTAAATTCCCATTTGAGGCACTGTCGAAGAATAGTTTGAATATCTTCCTCTCTTTCAACCAGTTTCCAAATTGAGATTTATCTAATCTATTTTCCCCAAATTTCCAACTTTTTCACAGGCAGGTATGTCTCTCCAACAGAGAAGTTAAAATAACCCATCCAATTAATTTCATTTGTTGTAGGATTGGCACTGTTTTTGGAGATCAGCATGACCTTCATAACTTCTCCCATAAGAGCCTCCGTCTTGGTGACAATTTTACCTGGACTGTGAGATTTATTCTGAAAAATTCTATTATTGCGTTCTATCCAAATATGCCAGTAGGTGATCTCTGGAAACGTCATCCAACACTCCTTAACGCCTTTTTTATTTACTAGATCTCCCTTATACAAATTTTCCCAGTTAATAAAACGTTGCTAAGCATTGTCAGGCAACTCAATCGTGCCAAACCATGGAGTTATGAGTTGATCCCACACTTCTCTGGTGAATGGACAGTCAAATAGCAGATGCAATGAAGTTTCAGTTCTTTCACATCACATTGGGCATCTAAAGGGACCCATGATCCCTCTCTTTTCTAAGTTCTCACCTTTAAGGATTTTACTGTGCGCCAACGTCCAATAGAAGACATCAATTTTTAGGAGCGTAATGGCTTCCCACAGGTTCTTCCAGATTTTCGTATTATTGGCTACATTCGTGATCTCTGAGTATACTTTGTAACCATGAGCAGAAGTATATCGGCCGCTACTGCCTCCCCATCCAGGCCTATCCTTCATTCTTTTTTCCCCAAGAGCTAAGCCTGTTAGATAGTCCATAAACTGCGTTTTCTCTCCAACGAGCTCATTTGGGCATTCTGGCATAATCCACCCTTTCCAACAATATGAAGGATCATCGCCCCAATGATATATGTCCCATATCGTGCTTATCCATTGCCTATCAGTCCACCTTTTGAATCTTGGAAGGGATGGAGGAAGAGGATTCCCCAATATTGAGTCCTTCCAGAGCTTTATTTGTTTACCATTGTTAGGAATCCAATGGAGGTCTTCTTTGAACCTCACTGAGCGCCTTCTTGCAAAGAGAGAAAATGGGTGAGCCATGCTTGTTCTCTGGGTCAGTATCTAGACATTTGAGCCTCGGTCTTGTAAAATATTTGTTCCAGATCACCTGACTGCTTGAGGAGGGTTTTTTTATCTACCATATTCCAAAGCAGCTTTGCTCCCATTGCCAAGTTTTGAAACTTAGATCTCTAATCTGAAGACCTCCTTCCATCCAAGACATTTAGATTTTCTTCTAGCTGACGAGAGAGAATTTCTTTCCTCCACCATTTTTCCCTCCTTGCCAAAGGAAGGATCTCATTATACTCTCAATTTTGGCAAGAATTTTGGAAGGAGCCAACAAAATAGAGCATTGGTAAAGAGGGTAGCTGTTAAGAACAAATTTAATCATTACCAGCTTCCCTTCTAGATTTAACCAAACAACTCCCCAAGCGAGAACTATTTTTTGAATTTTTCAATCATTGGATTCCAATCTGAGCTTTTCGGCATGTTTCTGCATATTGGCACCCCAGATACTTAAACGAGTCCTAGTTGGTAACTCCTTCAATTTCAAGTATAATAGAGATTCCATACATATTCCATGGGTTAATATTCCAACTGAAGATCGAGCTCTTTCTTAGGTTCAATTTGCTCCCAGACGCATGGCAGTAGTGATCCATTTCTGTTTTGAATCTTTTGGCTATGAGTTGACTTGCCCCTTCATGCAGAATTGTGTCATCTGCAAACTATGCATGGTTGATGTCTTTTGTTCCCCGAGCCATACTAATGCCTATTAAGTCTTGATCACTCCTTGCTTGCTCAAGTTGAAGGATAAGAATAAAGGCTTGGATTGCATAGAGTAGAGGAGAGAGCGGGAAACCTTGCCTCAGTCCTTGCGAAGCTTGGAAAAAGTCTGCTGCCCTACCATTGATAAGGGGGGAAATCCAGGTCTTACTAATGCAGGATTTGACCCAAATGATAAAACTCTTATCAAACCCATATCTTGACATTACCTAGAAGAGAAATGGATAAGAGACTTTGTTAAACGCGTTGGCTAAGTCTATCTTCACCACCATTCCTTTTTCACCATTCTTTAGGCTGGAATGGATTGCCTCTTGGACCAGGATTATATTATCCCAGATTTTCCTGCCTTTAATGAAACTTCCTTGGTTCTCTGGGATGATATTAGGCAGGATAGTTTTTAACCTTCTCGCCATGATTTTGGTTATTATCTTATATCCAATGTTACACAAGGAGATTGGGCGAAACCTGTCGAAGGTGTTAGCATTTTTGTCTTTGGGAATCAGAGGTAAAAAGACAGAGTTTGTGCTCCCACCGATTTGTTCACACCTCTGAGATTTGGTCACCATTGTATATAAATATTTCTTTACAATTTCCTAGCATGCCTTGATAGAGTTTGCATTGAACCCATCTGTTCCAGGCGCCATATCGTCCTTCATGTCATCTATGACAACTTTCAATTCATCCAATGTAATCCTTTCAATCAACTTGTTGTTTACTTTTTTTGACAATCTTTGGTACTAAGTCCAATATCCCATTCTCTACGTTGATGCCAATCTCTGCTATGTAGATAGCGCTGAAGTGGTGAGAAGCTTCAATTTTGATTTCTTCAAAGTCCCTGATAACTAACTTGGTCCTGGGCATGAATCTCATGCACAGTTTTGAATTTTTTCCTCGACTCTGCCTGCTTATGAAAGTAGCCAGTGTTTCGATCACCCACTTGGAGCCAGAGACATCTGGCCTTTTGTCTCCATAGTTTAGCCTCATGTCTGCAGGCATCGTGTAGCTTTTGATGCAAACTAACTTCCTTTTTAATATCCTCATCTGAAATCTGTTTTGTTTCCATTACGATCTTGTAATATCCCAAATACCGATATTCTCTAATGTTCTATGATGTGTTGACTTGCACACTCAATCTCATACAAATTTGCAAAATAACTGTGCATGCAAACTCACCATGCAGAAATGCCCTAAAATATAGCTGAATTAGGGTTAGGGGTTTGCGTAGAGAAATTAATACTTACCACTGATATTCTGGCTGATAATGACTCCAGAGATAGCTGCATGCATAAGGATCTGGATGGGTGGTCTAATAATGCTCTTTTCCTCCGGTGTTACCGCCCCGTAGTACCGTAAAAACCCTCCAGATGGAAGGAGACGTTTTTGTAGGAGGAGAGGTTCATTCGGGATAAAATTTTATGATCTTGTCCATCTGTTGATGCCGGAGAGATGGCCTGGCACATGCAGAGGTTTGGCTGCCTCTAAGTGCCCTAGCGAATTGATTAGCACTTTTGCTGCTCACGCCCCCAACTGATCCGTTGGGCCGATAGCTGCTCCAGGTGAGCAAAATGATGGCTGATAATCACTGCATACCGTAGGATAGGCATACTGAGAAAGAGGACGTTGACATGCAGAGGAAAGACTAGGGTTTGTGGTCCCAACGAATCCTTTTGTGTTTTCTCTGCTACTTCTGGTTACAAAACATAGATCTGCTAATAACCCTCTGGAATCTGTTGAATCTCCGAATGCTGTAGTATATGATGGATACAATGGATAAACTTGAATGGTCTATCCCAATAAGAGACTAGGGTAGGTATCTCACTGCCGAACCCTCGGTAGCTGAAGACACCGTCTCCAACCCCAACTGTCGTGGCTGCACGCTGTGCTGCTGCTCGAAACTCCAAAATCAATCAACAATAACAATAAATATGTCCTTTAGTCCCATAAACCTTCTTAAATAGATCTTCATATGCTTTTAGGGTTTCCATGTCACTTTTAGGGTTTATGCTTCAGTTTTACATGCATGCAATTCTAATTTGATGTTGACTTTAATATTGACTAAACAAGGCCTACATGCTCCGCATGCTTTAGGATATGAACTCTGATGGCCTTCTTTCTACACTGATGACTTAATAATACTGAATTGATGTACCTTTCTTCTCCTAGTGCTATTAGTCCTCAGTTATTCCCTTTTATAAAAAACATAACATTACAATCCTCCCTTGCCAAAGATTGCTTGTCCTCAAGCAATGCCAACGCAACTCCACAATCAATCAAATTGAACGAACGGAATCCGAGGATGATCCCAGGGTCCCAAATTATCCTAGGAGATCTATAGCACCCTCTTCTCAAAGCACTGCACTGCACGGTACCATCACAAAATGTCCCAAGGAAGCATCCTATGAGTAGAGTGACTAACCATAGTGAAAACGAGGTACCATCACAAGAGACCTCCTAAAAGCATCCTATAGTAATCACTAAACTGCCAGTCACTATAATACTAGGGTTCCAAATCAACCTGAGAATTGCAGAGGTCAAAATGCATCCACCACTACCCTATGTAGTATCGACACTAGGAGCATCCTGTGGACTCCCAAGTAATGCCACCATTAAACACTGTATCCATCCCTCATAAGGTCTCCCACCTGGATCCCAATGCAAACTTGTGCATCTTTCATCCCAAATATTCGAAGGCTCTTGTGGGACTATACCCTTGGCTAAGAATGTATTCCCAAGAATCGCCCACTCAATAGGACACCAACTCTTAATCTCTCTTCAATCCAACCCCTGAAAAGTACCTTGTCCATAAGCACCATTACAAGGAATAATCCTACAAAGTTGACATTCTTCCCTTCTGATTTCAACTGGAATGCTCATATACTATTGCCCAATTTCTCGATCCTGCCCAACCTGTAAGAACCATCCTCCATTATGCAAATGTGGACTCAAGCTACTGCAAGCCTTATCTATGTACTCCTGAAGAGGACTGCTTTGAAATGCAATAGTATGTTTCTTCTGCTGCCCCACCAAGGAATCTAACTGCTCTTCGATACTAGAAAGCCTAACCGCTGACTTGGTGCATAAAACTTGAAGAGTTGTAAGCCCAACATCTCGCTGTAATATGGTGTTCCGAAGTATCTTGGTCCTCTCTTTCATTGCTAGAATGCTTTCTTTAACATGTTCAATCTTCTTTCGGTGATTACCATCTAGAAGCTCTATCTCATGCATGTATAAACTCTCCCTAACTGCCATGTGTGATTGGCCATTATCTCGACTGTTGTTCCCATTGCCTTGCACCTCATGTATTTCGCATGTCATAACTGTTTGGACTCCTGCTGTAGGTGATGAAGAGTGTACCAACTCCAACTCATCACACGACTTGTCCACAATCTGACTATCAGATGTGCTGGTATCGCTAGACTCACAGGATGGCTCTAATGCGATCTCCTCATGCACATCCTCATTGTGTACTATTAATTCTAAATGAAGCTCACCAACAACCTGTACTTTATGCTCATCTTTCTTCCCTCCCCCAACTATGACTTTAAGGAGATCCTCATCCAAATGAAAAGTAGCCAATTTAATGGCATTTGTCTCAATCATGGGGTTAAGTTGGAAGTATGTATCCAACTTCTACACCCAATTCCGGGATGGGCCACTCTGGGTACCCTCAAAGGTAGGGATAGTCAGTTTCCCTACAGTGCGTTGTAACTCATAGTTCTGGGTGAATGGCCTATTGTAAGTTCTAGGTTTGTTCTTACTTTAAAGTGGCAGAGGTCAGTGAAGTTCATGGCTGAATGGAAGTCATCTCCTAAAGCTCTATACTCTCTCAGATAGGCACTCATGGATTCTTCTGGTTCTACTTGTGCTAGAGGCACTGCAACTGGACTATCTAAGAATTGAGGCATGGTAGGCCAGGAAGGCTTGTTGTATATATGAGGATGGCTTTGCATGTTGGTATGTAAGTGCTCCCCACTACTACTGGTGGATACCCTATCTCTATTGGGAATCAAGGGACTGTGTGGGGTGGGCCCATTTTTCTCTATAATTTTCCTGAAGGTACTCATCATTTCTTTTTCCCCAGTAGTGAGTTCTTTTATGGCTGATATGAGACTATTGAAAGTTGGTTTATCATCATTGGCCATTGTTTCTTTGCCCTTTCCGAACTGATACTCTCTGTCCCCCAACTCTATGTCCTCTAACTCCTCTTCTCCTCTATCACTGTTTCTAAACCTTTGTCTCCGGTAAGTAATGTTGTATTGGTCTTCTGAATTCATTTACACTTTTGCATGCCCACAGCTAGCCAGGAACATGCTCTGATACCACTGTAATATCCTAAATACTGATATTCTCTAATGTTCTATGATAGTGTTGACTCGCATACTCAATCTCATACAAATTTGCAAAATAACTGTGCATGCAAACTCGCCATGCAGAAATTCCCTAAAATATAGCTGAATTAGGGTTAGGGTTTTGCAGAGAGAAATTAACACTTACCACTGATATTCTAACTGATAATGACTCTAGAGATAGATGCACGCATAAGGATCCGGATGGGTGGTCTAATAATGCTCTTTTCCTTCGGTGTTACCGCCCCGCAGTATCGTAAAAACCCTCAAGACAGAAGGTGACGTTTTTGTAGGAGGAGAAGTTCGTTTGGGCTAAAACTTTATGAGCTTGTCCGTTTGTTGATGTCAGAGAGATGGCTTGGCACATGTAGAGGTTTGGCTCTAATTTCCCTAGCGAATTAATTAGCACTTATGCTGCTCACGCCCCCAACTAATCTATTGGGCTGATAGCTGCTCCAGGTGAGCAAACTAATGGATGATAATCACTGCATACCGTAGGATAGGCCTACCGAGAAAGAGGACGCTGACATGCAGAGGAAAGACTGGGTTTTGTGGTCCCAATGAATCCTTCTGTGTTTTCCCTGCTACTTTCGGCTGCAAAACGTGGATCTGCTAATAACCCTTCGGAATCTGCTGGATCTTCGAATGCTGTAGTATATGATGGATACAATGGATAAACTTGGATGATCTATCCCAATAAGAGACTAGGGCAGATATCTCACTGCCGAACCCTCGCTAGCTGAAGACACCGTCTCCAACCCCAACTGCCGCGGCTGCACGCTGTGCTGCTACTCGAAACTCCAAAATCAATCAACAATAACAATAGATATGTCCTTTAGTCCCATAACTCTTCTTAAATAGATCTTCATATGCTTTTAGGGTTTCCATGTCACTTTTAGGGTTTATGCTTCACTTTTACATGCGAGCAATTCTAGTTTGATGTTGACTTTAATACTGACTAAACAAGGTCTGCATGCTCCGCATGCTTTAGGATATGAACTCTGATGGCCTTCTTTCTACACTGATGACTTAATAATACTGAATTGATGTACCTTTCTTCTCCTAGTGCTATTAGTCCTCAATTATTCCCTTTTATAAAAAATGGAACATTACAGATCTGGTGTGCCTCAATAAAACTCCCAGCTTTTTCTGTTTTTAGGGCTGGAGTTTCAATATATTTTGCCCATCTCTTGAGTGCTTTCTTAACTCTATGGTTTTTTTCTTCCCATACATAAAACGGGGATCCCATGACAGGGAAAGACAACGCTTCACCAACTATCTCCATGAAATATTTGCGTGAGACCCATAATGGACTGAATCTGAAAGGGATAGGGCCAAGATTCAGGTTTTTCCTCATCTCGAGCATGACAGGTTTATGATCAGATGCCCCAAACGCCAGGATTTTTGAAGAAGGGTTCATTCCCAGAAGAAGAAAGGAGTCTTGGACCAAAAATCGATCCAACTTGGCAGCAATGTGCCCCAACCTGAATATCTTGTTATTATAGGTATATTTCCCTTTAGCTGGGATGACATTTGATAGTCCCTACTCTAGGATAATATCATCAACTTTCTCCCTTATGGGGTCTATGACCGCCGATCCTCCTCTTTTTTCAACTTGATTAAAGATGACATTTCCCAACATATTGCTCCTTTCCTATCGATGTAGATTCCAACAAATTATTTTTTCAGCATATGCGTTAGGTACATAAATGTTGAAGAGTCTTACCTGGATATTAGAATCTTTTTGTAGCAGTGTAGTAAGAATCCAATGGGGGTTGTGCTTGGCTTCAACTAACTCGTATTTCTGATCATCCCAGAGCGTTCCTATTCCTCCGGAGGCGCCCCTGGAACTGACTGCTATTCTTCCCACTTTCTTCCAAAAATTAGCACTCACTTGGAGAAAGGTATCCTTCTCTATATTGGTCTCTTGGATCATTAAGATGTCTGGTTGGGATAATCTAATCAGACCTTTCATAGCCTCCTCCTTAACTTTGCTGCCCAGAACTCTACAATTCTAGGAGATGGCCTTCATTACTTACTTTTAGTAGACAAGAGAATCCGTTTTTGGGATTTCCCTTGTTGCCGAGTGTTTCTAGTGTTCTGGAGAATTTTTTCCAAGGTTAATTGCGAGCCTTGCATTTTATCCTTGTATGTGGCTTTCTACCGCACTTCCTTGGTTGATTTCCTTCCTCTTTCCTTCTTCCTTCTTGGTGTATCCATCTCGATTTCCCCTTCCTCTTCTTCCTCTTCCTTGGTATCGTATTCCTCCTCAGATTTTCCTTGGTTTTCCCCTTCTTTCACCCTCTCTACTCCTAAATCTGATTGGATCCAGGGGGCATTGTCTTTCTTAGACATATATGATGAGACAACTTTTTTTTTCTTTTTTTTCTGGCTCTTTATTCTCTCCATTAATGGTTTCCTCTCCTATAGCAGTAGGCTCACTCCTAGCCTCATTGGTCTTATCTTCCGGGGGTTTTTGCTTTGATCATTTTCCCCCCTTCTTTCCTATGCCCATATCCACTTTTTGCTTTTGACTTACTTTTCTTTACTATTTTCCAGCCTTCCTCTTTTCCCTGTTGGTCCTCTTTCTTTTGCGGACAATTACAGTAGAAATGCCCGTATTCATGACACCCTTTGCACTTGAATGGAAGATGTTCGTAGTCCAACTTTTAGTAGTGCTACTAGTTCCCTATCGTGAGCTTGATTGCCTCCAGAAGCCCAACTCCTAGATAAACCTCCACACAGATGCAGGCACAGGCGCATTGATCTTTTGGACTTGCCCTATCGATATACCTTCCCAGGACATTTCCAATTGCATTGAGATATTTAGGGTTCCAACAATGCATTGGTAGATTTGAGATCCTTACCCAAACTGGGACAACCTTGGGTAAATCTGCCTCAGGATCGAAGTTTGGCATCTAGCCGTTCAAGTAGAGTCCTTGTGGTCCCATGAAGTAGGGTCCATTTCAAAATTTTAGCTCGTTATCCTCCATAGATTCGAAATCAAATAAGAAGAGTCCTCATCCCACTGAGAAAGAGGACACATTATTTGAGATCAAAGGTCTCATATTCCTCTAGACCCAGCTCTCAGTGGGTTTAGGTGATGGCTAGAGTCCAGTAAACGGCCCAATCAATGCCCCATTCACCGACAAGATTTCCACGTGGATAGTGTCCACCGGAGGCAGGTCAATAACTGGAATGTCCTCAATCCATTTGATGAATTTCAGCAGGGTTCCCTTAGAGATCTTCTTGCTTTGCTCGACTACTAGCTTCTCGAACACATCTAAAAACGGGATAGAGGACGTCCCAAGACTACCCTCCTCAGTCCCCATTGGGCCTACGCCCAATCAACCCCAGACCTTGTCCTCAAGGTAACAACCAATAGCTCTTCAGCCAATGCATGCCCGATATGAACACACCAACCCTAGATCTAGCCACCACAGAACGAGGTTCATGAAGAACGTCGCATGCAACCACCAACCAATTGCAAAAAAAATCACTACTCTCCTTCCTTGAATTTCACACACATAGCGTGCATGCGGCCTCACAAGACTTCACACCAACCTGATCTTGGAGGTTCAACACCAACAACTCTGATTATGGTTGGAGATCGCTCACATGCAAAGCATGCACGCAACCACCAACCATGATGATCATCATCCTGATGCAAGAAATGCTTGGTAGGGTTTCGTCGACAACTAGAAGGATTCTAATTGGCAAGGAACAACACAAACACTTCCATATTTTATCCGCATTGGATTTTTCATTATTATTTTTCATATCAATTCGTATTTGTATCCATATTCATACTCGAATTATGCTACTATGATTTAAACTAAGTTGCCATTGTTTTACCACAAAATTAGAAATATTCCACCATGGGAAAAGGAAGAAGTAGCCTTGTATCCATATTCATACTTGAATTATGCTACTATGATTTAAACTAAGCTTCCATTGTTTTACCACAAAATTAGAAATATGCCACCATGGGCAAAGGAAGAGGTAGTCTATGTATATAATTCTTCCAAGTAAACACTTTGAATCATGTACAAACTTGTATATAAGAATCATTTCTAGGGTGAAATTACTTCTTAACTTTGGTAAAAGTACACATGACAACCACACTTGATACAAGGAGCAAGAAGATAAAGAACGGCTAAAAATCAAGGAAGTGGTGAAAAAAATCAAAATCCAAATCAATGTATTTAGAAATAAAATTGATTTACAGTAAAATATTTAATAAACAAAATTTAATGGTTCACATAACTAATTGAAGATAACAACAAGGTGGTTTACAAATTAACGATTAGAACTATTATTTATTAGAATCTAATTGCTAAGAGTGGCAAAGAGGCAATGGTACCACTAAAATGTATTTTGAGTACTTAAAATGAGAGTAACATTATAAAAAAATAAAAATCAGGGTTCTCAAATATTACGGTGGAGTTCAAACATATGGGCATAGAATAAGTAAAAAGTTTTCAAATGCAATTCCAAAGAATCTTTGTTTTAGGGAAGTGTTATTTCACTTGAGATGAGGTTAAAGTACTAAGGTAGGTTGTGCCTACTAACATTGCTAAATTTAAGAAGTCTTTACTCTCTTGAACTTTGGATAAAATTGAGCTTCTTTATGCTTTACATGATATGGTTGAGGGATATGTGTGACTTTATATGAGCATGTGGACATGATTGGTGATTATCTTCTTTAATAGAAGTGGAGTATATGGGTCAGAAAGTGAATGTGGGGTACATAAAGCTTACTTCTAAAGGGAACCAAATAAAAATACTTTAAGAGGTTAGCCACCAGTTAGATTGCTTAATGTATCATATAATGCTTATATTTAAAGTCATATCCAACAACAATCAACGGTTGAAAGGATTGTCTAGCATGAGCAGATGAATTTTATTAAAGGTCAACTCATGCTAAACAACCTTATTAAACATGAAAAAACATTGATATAGTAAGGGAAACATTGAAAATCTTTTCTTTTTTATAATGTACTTTGATGAATATTGCAACAAGGTTAAAATAAATCTCATCCTTAATATGTTATTTTGGTTAGGGTTTGGTAGTTTTTTAACTCAAGTAGTGGGTAGTCTTGAGTATTTTCTCAAATGCATCTACCAGTGTTTGTATTCATGGGCGTTTGTCATAGCTGATTCCATTGAAAAGACCCATCAAGAAATGAATGCAGCCCCTAACTCCTTGAATACATCAACAATCTATTGCAACATATGCAGTTGGATATCTTTGTGAAGTTACACAAATGTAAGCAAAGGTTCAAGGAATTCCAAATGATGTACAATTACATCATTTTCCTTTTTTTATGATTCTAATCTTAACCCAATCTCACTCAAACCTCTATTGAAGGAAAAATGCAATGATTCCTAGACATGTATGATAAAGCATACAAGTAGGGGTGAGTAAGGAGAAGGTGCAGGTTGTTATATTTGGATTAGGAAACTTTCCAGATTGATATTTTTTAGAGTAGAATATTATTCTACAAGGTGAAATTTTTATATACTTGGACATTCCATTTGGAATTAATATATCTCTAAAGGACTAGTGGGATTAGGGTTTGACAAAGTTTGAGAGAAGATTCCAGGATGGTTTCCCCAATACATACCACTTGAAAGTAGGACAAGTCTTGCTGAATTCTTTTGGTGATCATTCCTATGAGATAAATGGACAATGAAGAGAAATTTTCAATGATTCTCATGTGACATGTATAGTTTTCTGAGGAAGGTTAATGTTATCAATTTGATTGATATATGACTCTAAGGAGCAAGAATTGTGGCAATGGAAAGTATTGTTAGGGTGATGACCACAATGGATCTTAACATATTCTTGTACAACATTGCATTCAAAATGCTACTTATATAGCATATATAAAACACAAATTGGGAATTTGTAATATAGTTGGTAGTGGTGTTGCTTTTAAAATTTTAGATTTGAAAGGTTTAATAGTTAATGAGAAAAGAACTACACTTAAAGTTTGGTTGGCCCAAAAGAGAATGGGATCTCATGATACAATCTATTTGAATTTTTGACCTTCCCTTCAAATTGGTTTAATCCTTTCATGATGAAAGAGAATATCCTAGAAGGATTTATGCTTATAAGGTGAATTATGCAACAATGAAGACAAAATTAGTTACCTTGACAATTTGTAAATATTTCTAAAAAACTAAGACATTTATAAACACACATGTGTAAAGCTTTGTAAAATCAGTGCTTACCCCATCAAATTCAAGATGAGTTGCTTGTATAAGTTGAAAGAATTGAAAATGGTCCTATGGGAAAATCCCATTGACCAAAAAATATAAATATCTAAGTTCTAAGATATGGATAAAACACCTAGTTGTAGAGAAACTTAACAAAACCGGTGTAAGACACGATGTACTGAATGGAACTCTTACTCTTCTTTTAAGACCAAGGTATTTGGTTGGTCGGTTCTTAATAACAACTCATCAAGTTAAGATAAGTACCACCACTCAAGTCTAATGAATGCTTGATAGTATAAATAGTAAAAAATTAGTTATGGGATTGTAAGGTTTCAGAAATCCTTAATATTAGGTTTCTACTAAGTTTGCAATTGTCTTTGTATCCTCCTTCACTAGAAACGAATCATTCTTGGGGACAATTAAAGAAGTGTTTGGAATGTAGTAAGATTTATAAGTATATTCCTTGTAAATGAAAATGGTGCCATAATTAGTGGGGATGTCACTTCCTTTCATTTGGGTAAGGTTATATGATTTAGATATTTTTCAAAACCATATTTTCAACCAAAATTGACATGGTTAAAAAACATGTAGACTATCTTGAACTCAAGGTCAAGGTATATAATTCTGGATCTTCTTGCCTATATAGAAAGGGGTACTTTGTATAATTATATGATGTTGTTTGAAGTATTATTTATTATATAGAAATTAAATATAAAACCATTTTGAAAAACAAAAAAAAACTTAACATGTAATTTTTGCAACAACCAAAATGTTGTAAACCATGTCAACAATAAACTAAAGCAATACAACTTTCTATCACTAAAAAGTATTAATAATAATATAAACCAAAACAAAACTATGCAATAGTTTATTACAACAATGATTTAAAAACACCATGAGGTTTCCAATGCATATAAAAAATATATCATAGTATTTATATTATTTTTATAATATATTTAACAATTACAGGTCTCATCCGTTAGATGTAAAACACTTGGTGGTGGGGTATGGTTAAGACGCCCCCCTAAGCAGAGAGGTCGCCCGATTATACCAAAAAATCCAACCATGTTAAGAGTTGGTGTGGTCCAGGACATGTGCGATATGCCCCTGGTTAGTGGTAACTTAGCCAATAACAAACCTGCTAGTCAAGGGAGTTCCACCACTTTGCCAAAAAAAAAAATAAAAAAATTACCCGCTTTCTCTGTATAACTTCAAATAAAACACATCCATAAAATTAGAAACTTCAATTCTGCATTGTTTTTAAATTAAGAATCTCTATTCTACTCTTTAAAATGAAAGAAGCTTTCAATCTGCCTTTTTCTTGAAAAAGCTTAAATCAAAGTGCCTATCTATCCGTTAGAAGTGGAAACACTTACCGTTAACGGAAGTAGAGGTGGGATGAATCTCACATCTAGTGACCTTTTCCTCCTCCTCAACTACCCTGCTTCCCATCTCTGCCTGAGTCGGAGTTGGCAGACTCGCTGTGCGTGTAGCGTTTAATTTCTTGAGTCTATAAAATATGGATCTGGAACGACCTCTACAACGCTATGCTCTGCTCGGCGCTGGAACAGGCTCGTCTTGAATTGAATTGGGAATGGCCTCTGTTATTTTTTTGCTCTGATATGATGTGCTCTGTATGAGGGGATTTCGTACATGGCATTGAATCATGTAGAGACGAGCATGGCCATTGCATCTCCTGCGAGAATCCCGAGACCTTGCATGGAAAACACAGCTGCCGTGAATGACCCTAGGGTTTTCTTGTTGGCAGATGATAATCTCCGCCTACGCCGAACCCGAGCCATAATTTCACAAAGTAAAGCGTGGTCATTACGGTTTTGGCTGTGCCGCCGAAAGAAAGAGCGTTATTCCATATATTTTCTTTCACCGCAGCTGAGAACTATTAAATTCTTCACAGTAGCAAAGCACAAAGCATAATTTATTCGAACTCGGCAGCTTTGCGAATGCTTTTAAAGATTCAAGAAATTAAATATTTGAAAAAAGAGCTATTTTCGTACAATTTTCGTGCTAATATTTAGTCGTATTCCTATCTGTGTGTATGGGGTTGGCCATCTGACTCTGATTCAATAGTCTGGCTGGCTGTGAGTGTGGGGTTTCATTTATTGACTTTATAACGCTATGCTCTGCTCGAGGCTGGAACCTACTGTCCTCTACTCTGGAATGACCTTTGCTTGGGGTTTAATGTCTGGAATGACCTCTGCTCTGCCGTGCCGTGGGACCTGCCCTGCTGTACTCTGGAACGACCTCTGCCTCTGCGAGTAGCTAGATCAGTACTCTTTGTTAATAACGACAGGTATTTTTATATTGGGATTCTCTGTATTCATTTAGATATCTCCACCATTTTGTAGGTAACTGGGTCTGGGACTATCTCACTCCCCCTTTCACCCCATGGTCCTTTGTGCACAAACAATGCTTCCCTCACCAATGAGACAGTCCGATATGATAGCACATTGGATTAGTCTCTTGTCCTATGGCCCTGTCATATGACAGACCCTCCATTTGTTACAACTACCCATTAGATCGGACACCAAAGTGGCTTGGTCTCTTGTTCATTTGTGCAACGATCCTTAAATTACAATGATTCAGAGACAAATGGTACAGCTAGGCTGAAGCTTTCTTTTAGGCCCTGTGCAAACCTTTATTCAAGCAGGTGGAATTCATTTTTTTAAGAAATAACCAATTTATCTGACCATTTACATCGATTGGACGACCTGACTCGCATGAGCGGTCACATCCGAGGTTGCCAATAGTTCGATAGGTGCAAATGATGGAATAGTTACCCTAGCTACCGCAACTTTCCTTCAATTAACTTGCTTAACTTGCTTTGGCTCAAGCTTTATAACTGAATCAACTCCCACTAGTTCATATTCTACTTGTAAAATCTCTTTGGCTTTAATATCTCTTTGGCTTTAATATTGGTTTGGATGAACAATATATTTGTTTGTTTTGTTTGATTTAATTTTTGTTTGAATGAATATGCCTTTTTGGAAAACATTAGTTTCATAGCTAATCATTGCTGCTCTATCAATATCCAAATATTTATGGCAGATACCAAAGTTTTAACCAATTTTTGACTTAATTTATTCATTCATAAAATAATAAATTTTGAAAAAAACCTTCTACATCTAATTTTTTTATTTATTGAACATGATTCTGTTTTCTGTATAAAAAGGTCAATCGACATTGTTAAGAATGGAATGATATCAAGTTTTTTTTTGAGAGCATAGTTTTAGTTAGATGTAAATGTTTATGAAAAATTAAATCATATAAACATAGAAATACATAATATTAATTTGTGATGATAAATAATATAAATGAGTTTATAAATTTTTTGCATATATATTTATATTTTAGTATATATTTATCAAAGATAATGGATGAAAATCTTTTCATTAAAATTGATAAAAAAAATAATTTTCTTTGGAACATGAATACTCAATGATTATAACAAATATTGTATTTTAAATTAAATAAATTAATTAAGTTTTAAATAAATTAGAGAAGTATTTTCATTTTTTTTAATGTTCTCTAGTCTCAAAAACTTTTTAGCCCTAGAAAACAATAAATGTTGTGTAGCTATAAGAGAGTTGTGTGAAAACAATAATAGTTTTTTAGTTAGACATTGTTGATGTGTACCTATAGAGTATATTTAATTTTAATTTTTATGTAGATTAGCATACCTTGTTTAAATTATCCTCTCTTGTATGGAAAATCATCATGTAACCTTATTTGTTTTAACATATCACTTGAAAGCTAATTTAAACCTCCATGAAAAAATAAGTTCATGTTTATATAACAACCCTTCCTTTGTCTTTCCAAATTTGTGCTTACATTATTGTGTTGTATGTTGTAAAGTGAAAGGATGAACTAGAGAAATGTGTGAATCTTAATAATTTATTTATTGCCATAAACTTTACCCTAAAACAATATTGAAACAAGTAACTTTTATGCTATATACATGTAAGCACCTAATTTTATGGAATTTATGAAACAAATATACATATAAGCACACAAGTTTTTGGAATTTGTGAAAACCCTTGTAGAAGTAAATACAATTTTAAATTATTACATATAATTATTCCTTTTAATTATTATCATAAAAGACGTATTTGTTACTTTAAAAAACATAAATTATGTTTTTTAAAATTTATTAAACATGTTTTTAAGCTATAATGTGATATTTTATATGTTGATGTATTTGTAACTTTGGAATGTATTCACTTGTATATTTTATGTATTGTACTTCGATGTTTGTTTTGGGAAGTATCTGTAATGTAATTGAGTCATGTCATGCCCCGATGTTCCTATTTGGAGATTCAATAATGTAAACAAGTCATGTAAAGTCATAATGGGTAACCCTCCTTATTGATCAAGGGTTAAAGTCCCTGCAGTTGTGGGGCCCTAGGGTTATTAGACTCTTCTAGAGAAGTCGGCTCTAGTGAGTTATTGTCAAGTTGAGAATTAGTATAAATAGAGAGTGAGCCTCTCTATTTATCACACATTCACTCACACTCAGTTGTAGCGCATAACTGAGAGAGAAGAAGTTGCTGGGACAAGAGAGAGAGAGACTACTGCTGTCGGGAGATCATCTTACTGTTTTTGGGTTTTACTTTTGGTGCTAATTCTATCTCTGAGGAAGTTGTGGGGTTTTCTCCTTTATGGTTTCCTCGAGGAAAATCTTTGTTTCTATTGTCTCTTGTGTTTGATTGCTATACTTGTTATTCTCTCAGTTAAAGATCCTAAGATAATTCTAGCTTGAATGATAAAATTCTAACATGGTATCAGAGCTAACCTGAGAAGAAGACACTGTGCAGCTGCGGAAACTAGGGCTTCCTACATTTTGGATCTCTCTCCATAGATTTTCAGCAAAAGGAGGTTGGGCTAACTCTCCTCTCTAGGGCACATCTTTCTGTCGAAGCAGAATCTGATTCTGAGCATTTTCAGTTTTTGACCCGACACTGCTACCGGAAATTAGGGATTTCTACAGAAGTGGAATTTTTGAGTGAGCCCAGGCCTAGATTGATCTTCTCCCCCAAATCAAAGTTTAGAGATCAAGATCAAAGTTTTTGGTTGGACAGAACTCCGGGAAAGTCAAACCATAATCTGCTTCTGAACCAGCTCTGTAGAAATTCAACTCCAGATCCAGATCCGACATCTTAACCAGGTAAGATCTAAATATTTTGTATTTCCAATTGAGGTTCTCAGTTAAGATGTCTCATCATACCAAGCTTGATGAAAAGCTTGAGGGAGCTGATAACTTCCAGGCCTGGAAGTATAGGATCTCCCCGGTCCTAGAAGAAAATGAGTTGGACTTTTACATCACTGAAGAGGTTCCAGTTCCAGAGGGAGATGAGGCTAAATCCTTACACAAGAAGAAATTGGTCATGGCTAAGAGGATCATTTCTGATTCAATCAAGGATCACCTCATACCACAGGTGTCCTCCCTAAAGACACCTAAAGCTATGTTTGATGCCCTGACCAAACTATTTGAAGGAAAGAACATAAACTGGAAGATGACTTTGAGGAACTAGTTGAATAATGTGAAGATCTAGAATGCGGAGACCATGCAGTCATACTTCACAAGGGTCTCCCATATCAAAGAATAACTTGAAGCAGTGGATGAAGAAGTGGAGAATGCAGAGATTGTAATGACCACCTTGAATGCTCTCCCTAGATCATGGGACTCCTTTATTCAAGGGATCTATGCTAGAAGAAAGCTAGTCACCTTTAGTAGACTGTGGGAGGATAGCTAACAAGAAGAAGTTCAAATAGCATCCCGAGAAGAAAAGGATGGGAAGTGAAGATCAAGCTCTCATAGTACACTCCAAGAAAAACATAAGGGACTATCATCATTCTAAAGGTAAGCATCCTCCATCCAGAAAAACTCAACTAAGATGTTATGCTTGTGATGAGATAGGACACTATGCTAGAAATTGTCCTAGAAACAAAAGAAACTCCCACAAGAAGAAGAACAACAAGAGAAGACATCATGCTCATGTTGCAAAGGATGATGAACCTTCCAAGAAGAAAGTTAGATAAAAAAGTGATGGTTCTTCAAGTGATGAAGAATATGTTTTGATTTCCGCTCTCACGGGAACTATCTGACATGGAAGCAATGATTGGCTTATAGACAGTGGGCCCTCTAAACATATGACAGGATTCAAAGAATCATTTGTGAAACTATCAGAACATGAGTCACCCCACAAGGTGAAACTTGGGGATGACTACCAATATCTAATAAAAGGTAGTGGTGAATCCTCCTATAAACTAGACTCTGGAAAGTCTATAAAGATGAAGGATGTCTTATTTTTACCAGGACTAAAGAAGAACATCCTCTCCATATATGCATTAGATGCAAAAGACATGAGGGTTGCATTTGTAGATGGCGAAGTCCTTATGTGGCCAAAGGAAAAGACTATAGATGATGCAGTAGTAATTGGAGAGCAAGAGAGAGGACTATACAAATTGAAGGGACAACCAGAACAAGCTTTGGCCCATGACTCAGTAGATCCAAATGAACTTTGGCACAGAAGGCTTGCACATGTGCACTATAAGGCACTACCACTTGTAAGCAAAGCTGTTGAAGGTCTTCTAGAAATACAGACAAAACATGACAATGCCTGCAAAGGATGTGCGAAAGGAAAGAACACAAATAAGACATTTCCAAGTAGCAAGAGCAAGGCAAAAGGAATCTTGGAAATCATTCACTCTGACGTATGTGGTCCGATGTCATCCAGTTCATTAAGCGGGTATATATACTATGTTTCTTTCATTGATGATTTTTCTAGGAAGACATGGATATACTTCTTAAAGAACAAAGATGAAGTATTCAACAAGTTCAAGGAATTCAAAGCCTCTATCGAGAACCACACAGAAAAGAAGATCAAGACTTTTCGATCAGATAATGGCAGAGAATTCACATCAAATGAATTCAAAGAGTTATGTAAAGATTCAGGGATTAAGAGGGAGTTAACCACTCCATATAATCCACAACAGAATGGGGCTGCAGAAAGGAAGAATAGAACGATCATGGAAGCTACAAGGGCCATGCTTCATGATCAAGATCTTTCCATGCATCTATGGGCAAAAGCTGCCAGAACAACGGTGTATGTACAAAATCGTACTCCACATAGAGTACTCGAGAACAAGACACCTGAAGAAGTATTTTCCAGCAAGAAACTAGAAGTCAGCCATCTCAGAATATTTGGCTGTCCTATATACATACACATTCCAAAAGAAAAGAGAACAAAGTTAGATTCTTCTGGAAAGAAGGGTATATTTGTGGGATATAGTGAAAGCTCGAAAGCTTACAGAATATACTTCCCATAATTCAAGAAGATTGACATAAGCAGAGACGTAACATTCGACGAAGATTCAACTTATAACAAATCTAGAAAGAGACCAGTTGAAGACTTTGAAGAAACAGAAGCACCCAGAATTCAAGATACAACTATGAACGATTCAAATTTGGATGAAGATTGAGAAATAGAAGAACCCCAGGAACCTGTAGATCCACCCCAAGAGAAGAATCCTCACAAGAGGAAACTTGCATGGGTACGAGAGGCTATCCAAGGTGCATAAAGATATGGGGCTCCAGAACAAATACACAGAGAGAGGAAAAGAATTAGGTCCTGCTCCGGTTATGTAGCCCTGTTATGTGACATCATTGATAAATAACCTTCCAACTATGAAGAAGTGACAGAGAAGAAAGAATGGAAGGATGATATGATCGAGGAGTACCAGTCGACCATGAAGAATGATGTCTGGGATGTTGTCCCTAGACCAGAGGGGAAGTCTGTCGTGACTTCCAAGTGGATCTACAAGATCAAGTATGCTGCAGATGGTAGCATAGAGAAATCTAGAGCAATATTTGTGGCTCGTGGCTTCTCCCAGAAAGGAGGAATAAATTATGAAGAAAATTTTGCACCTGTATCCAGATACACTTTCATCAGATCAGTACTTACTTTGGCTGCAGTGATGAAATGGAAGATACACCAGATGGATGTCAAGGCTGCTTTCTTGAATGGTGTAGTAGAAGAGGAAGTGTATATGGAGTAGCCACTCGGTTTTGAGACACATGACAAGGGAACTCATGTGTGTAAATTGAAGAAATCCCTGTACGGTTTGAAACACGCACCCAGGACATGGTACGGTAGAATTGACAACTTCCTATCCAGTTTGGGATTTACCAAGAGTAAATCAGATTCCAATCTTTACTACAAGATTGAAGAAGGGAACCCGATAATACTCCTACTGTATGTAGATGATCTGTTTGTAAAAGGTATGGATGGGTTGATTGATGATACAAAGAGGAAGCTCGCTGCCGAGTTCGAAATGAAGGACTTGGGTATGATGCATTACTTTCTAGGCATGGAGGTGTGGAAAAATACAAATGGAATTTTCATGGGACAAGGAAAGTATGCGGTAGAGATCCTGAAGAGATTTGGTTGATGCTATGATGTATCATTAGATGATTGGATCATTGATGTACCTGACGAATACAAGACCAAATATTTTCTTTGCTATGAACACATTGAGCCAGTTCCTGACAGATCCTAGACATGTTCACTTGATTGCTGCAAAGCATATTCTGAGGTACCTGAAGGGTACAGTGGATTATGGGCTCAAGTATTAGGCGGATCAGAAGATTAACCTGGAGGGTTATGTGGATTCTGATTGGGAAGGCAGTGCCATTGACAGGAAGAGCACTTCGAGGTGCTGCTTCAGTATGGGATCAGGTGTGATCTCTTGGTTTAACAGGAAACAATCCTATGTGGCACTAAGTACAGCCGAAGCAGAGTATGTTACAGCTTGTTCGGCTAGTTGTGAAGCAGTGTGGCTGAGGAAGTACTATATGATTTGTTTGATCTCGAGTTGGATGCTACTTATATATATTGCGACAACCATAGTTGTGTGAAGTTGTCGAAGAATGCGGTGTTCCATGACAAGTTGAAGCATATCGAGATCAAATACATCTATATTAGGGATATGGTGCAGAGAGGAGCAGTGAAGCTCCAATATGTTGTGACGGACGAGCAGATAGTTGATGTGTTGACCAAGCCATTAGCCAGAGTGAAGTTTGAGTACTTCAGGGAGAAGCTTGTTGTTCTCCAGATCGAGGTTCCTTTCAAGGGGAAGTGATGAGTTCATGAGCCCTTCTGACATGGTGAAAGGATTGGTTCCTTCCATGATCATATATAAGTGCTAAAGGCCATTCTCTAGGAGAATGGAGGCACCTAGTCAGTTACCAAGAATACTCAGCCTAGAACTGAGAGCCATTCTGATATGACTGTGGGATTGGCTCCCACATGATCAGATGTAAGGGCAGAGCCATTCTGACATGGGGGCAGGCTAGACCCTCCCATGGTCAGATGTAAGTGCAGTGCCATTTTGACATGGCGGTAGGCTGGGCCCTCCCATGGTCAGATGTAAGGGCAGAAGCCATTCTGAAATGGGGGAAGGCTGGGCCCTCCCATGGTCAGATGTAAGGGTAGAGCCATTCTGATATGGGGGCAGGCTGGGCCCTCCCATGGTCAGATGTAAGGGCAGGGGCATTCTGACATGGGGGTAGGCTGGGCCCTCCCATGGTAAGATGTAAGGGCTGGGCATTTCTGACATGGTGGTGGATGTGTTCCTCCCATGGTCAGATGTGAGTGCTGGGCATGCCATTCTGACATGGGGGCAGGCCGGGCCCTCCCATGGTCAGATATAAGTGCTGGACGGGCCTGTATGACTGGGTCAGATATAAGTGCTGAAGAAGATAAAGACCTACATGGAGACTAGGCCTACAACCAGCATAAAAAGGGGCTGGCTCTGTAGAACTTTCTATGACGAGAATAATTGAGAGATATCACCTATGATGATGATCCAGATTCAGTGATGTTCCAGATCCAGAGATGATCCAGATCCGTGATGAAGATGACTTGAAGATGAAGATGACCTGAAGATGAAGATAACTTGATCCAGATGATATAGAGAAGAAGAATCATGCTGATAAATTGTGTCGAGAGAATAGCTTCCTAGTTAAGAGGGAGTGTTGATATATTTGTAACTTCGGAATGTATTCACTTGTATATTTTATGTATTGTACCCCGAGGTTTATTCCGGGAAGTATCTGTAATGTAATTGAGTCATGTCATGCCCTGATGTTCCTATCGAGAGATTCAATAATGTAAACAAGTCATGTAAAGTCATAGTGGGTAACCCTCCTTATTGATCAAGGGTTACAGTCCCTATAGTTGTGGGGCCTTAGGGTTATTAGACTCTCCTAGAGAAGTTGGCCCTAGTGAGTTATTGTCAAGTCAAGAATTAGTATAAATAGAGAGTGAGCCTCTTTATTTATCACACATTCACTCACACTCAGTTGTAGCACATAACTGAGAGAGAAGAAGTTGCTGGGACAAGAGAGAGAGAGAGAGAGAGAGACTACTGCTGTCGGGAGATCATTTTACTGTTTTTGGGTTTTACTTTTGGTGCTGATTCTATCTCTGAGGAAGTTGTAGGGGTTTCTCCTTTATGGTTTCCCCGAGGAAAATCTTTGTGTCTATTGTCTCTTGTGTTTGATTGATGTGCTTGTTATTCTCCCAGTTACAGATCCTAAGATAATGCTAGCTTGAATGATAAAATTCTAACATTATATTATTAAAAAATGTAATTTTTATATATAGCATTAATGTGATCTTTTGTTTTATTAAAAAACATTTTTTAGTTTATGAAACAAAAAATAGAAAAATGGTCAAGATAATATTCATTTTCATAATAATTAAGATAAATATTTATTAAGATTTGTGTAATAAAGGGAGTTGTTAGAGGTAGTGGAGTAGCATGTAGAGAGAGAGGGATAAGGAAGGAGAGCCAGAGGGAGAAGGAGAGGGAAAATGGGAGAGAGAGAGAGGAGTGAGAGGAGGGGGAAGGAGGGAGAGGGAGAGTGAGAGAAAGAGGAGAGAGAGAAGGAGTGTGTGGGGAGAGAGAGAGAGAGAGAGAGAGGGAGAGAGGGAGATGGGTGGAGCGAAGGGTAGGGAGTGGGAGAGAGAGAGGAGCGAGAGAAGAGGAGGGGGTGGTTGGAGAGAGGAGGGGGAGAGTGAGGGAGAGAAGGGGAGTGTGAGAGAGAAGCGAGA
>LPNX010429757.1:2408-12611 GCA_001517045.1 Pseudotsuga menziesii | reverse complement strand
CCAAGGTAAATCACATTCATCCCGATTTAGGGAAAATCTAGAAAAAGAATATTAGCCCACGAAATTATTTATTTTTGCCCACATTCGCCTGAATTTTTCTGTTTGCCAGGAGATATTTGCCCAAATTCGCCCAATTTTTTCCGATTGGGAGGAGAAATGAAGATTGTTCGCCGGATTTATGGATAATAGTTTGAAAAATTGGTATTTTGCCCAGGATTTATGGATAATATGATTAAAAATTTGCTATTTCACCAGGATTTATGAATATTTCTGTAAACTGGTATTACTTCCACCTCGATTGGGGTAAATTGGACATAGTTTGTCCTGGATTTGGATTTGTGGACAATTATTTGAGTAAAATGTGGAGATTTAATCAATTGGGGAAGTTTTTTCATTGGATTTGGTCCATAAATTTAGTCAAGTGAGGAAGTTTTTTACCTATATAATGGTGCAAGAGTCAGGACTCAGGCTCAACATCAAGCTTGATTTCTATAGCAAATCGGTCTTTACAGTGGCTGTCAGGCTGATTCATGGGAAGCAATTTCAGAAAGTTTCTTCTATCTGCACTGTGCAGGCTTTTTACAGGTTAGTTTCTTGAATCTTCTTTTATTTGCAGGCTTTTTATAGGTTAGTTGCTGTGAGCACTCAACCTTGTTGCTAGACCACAACTTGATGGGATTTTCCAAATTGGAATCTGGATATTATTCTTTGGCACTTTGTTGGTTTTAACTTTTATTCTGGGTGTAAGTTATAGTAATCAAGAGCCATGGAGCTCATTAGCAATTATTTTCCAGGGCACATGGTATAGATTCATAGATTTCTTCGCTTTTCCTTCTATTTTTCTTTTCAATTTCTGTAGATATAATGCATACAGCTCTAATTTCTGGTTGGGCCGGTTCAATGGCTCTGTATGGATTAACAGACCAGGTGGTGAAGAGACAATACCTATTTATTCTGCTATTGAGTCTTCTGATCATGCTCTTTATTTTGTTGAAATACGAATCCTGTTCCCATTTGAATAGAGGTTTCACTAGTTTATAAGAGTCCAACGTTGTTGGCAAAGTGGTAGAAAAGAAGCGAGGGCACTATCCATATGGTGGCTCTCGAACAACGAGGTGATGAAACGCTCTCGGGTGACTGTTCGAATTCCCAGTGTGTGCGTTCAGCAATGAGTGACGATTCAGTTTCTGGTCGTGGGACTTTATGTTCATAATGATGTTATGCTTGCTTTCGGTACTACAGAAAAACAAATCTTGATCGAACCCATATTTGCTCTTGCCTCCTGAGGGGTTGGGCAGAGGAACGAAATCACAGGAGCACTTATCATCATGCTTCCCTCCTTTAGTAAGTAGCGCTTTGTAGTGCCGCTTTCCCCATTCTTGCTGCGATAATCACTGGACTGAGATTGGCGTAATTACAATACTTTGGATCTATATTTATTATTATGTATTCATAGTCCAACAAACAAAATACTAATGGCAGCATGGCATGAGAATGGAAACTGAGACTTGTAGTAGTGCAGTAGACAATTTCATCATCTTTAGTGTCGCACCACATGTGCTTGTTCAAGCCCTCCCACAGCTATTATGCAGAAGGGGCTTTGAGAATAAGCCGTTCCAGTCATATTTAGCAAATTTCTTCCACTGCAGCCAAATGTTTATTCTATTTCAAAAAACTGTATGTTTTGATGGAAATCCCCCAAATATCTAATTTATTATTATTATTATTATTATTTTCCCATTTTAATCTTCTAGAGGGAATCTGTTTTGTGCAACATTTAACTGCAGCATTCTGCAGAGATATGCTAGGCCATGCTGAAAACAATGTGTAAATGGAATAATCAATTTGAAGATAATTTCATGATGATCAACCCATAGAAGTGTTTTACACAACAGCCAATGCAAGCCCAAAGTTTGACAATGAAGCCTTGCAGATGCTTCATGACATAAAGATGCCTTGGATTTGGACTTTTGCCAGCATTAAGATTAGGGTTTGGAAATTGAAATCCCTCCAACCAATTTTAAATTTTACCCAGCAATGCCCTTCACAAGATGCAGTTGTATAGAAGTGCTCTCTAACTCTCTTGACCATCCTCAACTAAAACACCTGTTTTGCACACAATGCCTGAGCTTAATGTAATGACCCTATATCCCTAGGCCACCCCATTCCTCAGGGCTACATCAAAGCCCCCAACTAATCTGATGGAAGCCTTTGTTTCCCTGTAGGCCAACTAGCGAGGAATGTCTTCCTATCATCAGCAGATACTAGATAGCACTTCATTTTTACCAACTAGAATTTCGATGAAAATTTGGATCCATTCCATGGTATTATCAATTGACACTTTTTCCTCCAAAATAATAAGAAAAGAGTCGTAAATTTTTTTCCCATTCACCATTTGTCCAATGCCAATCCCTAGGGAGGAATAACTTTAATCCATCCTAAAGTAGTTTGATAGTGGAGGTAACTCAAAGCCTCTGTGGCCAACTCATCTAGGGCATGGGCCAGGGGTGGGCCTTGCCTAGTTAGTCTAAACAAGATAATTTCCTTAGATTTGGCTTGATTTACATGAAGTTTTCAACAAGAAAATGTCTGCAACCCAAACAAAACACTGCCCAAAGCATAGTGCCTACAAATAGCCAAAATGAAAGGTCACTCAACATTGTCATTAGCTTTCTCAATTTCAAGATTGACGGAAAGGGCCTTCAAGACAAGGCATCAGTCCATTCCATACCCCTCCCAAACTGACGCTACATTGTCTAGGATAAAACTTCCTCAAATTCAAGATTGACGGAAAGGGTCTTCAAGACAAGGCATCAGTCCATTCCATACCCCTCCCAAACTGACGCTACATTGTCTAGGATAAAACTTCCTCTGATGAACCCTATTTATTTCAGCCCAATGACCCAAGGTAAGATATAATAGAGTCGCAGGGATAGAGCCTTGTCCAAGATCTTATGGGACACACTGAGGAGGGTGATTGGCTTACAACTTGTAATTAGTTCTAGGTCACCAGCCTTGGGGATAAATTTGATAAAGCTTCTATTAATGAGAGACCTTAAAACCTTCTCCAAACTACCTCTATGTAAACACTAAGTAGGTCAGGGACAACAAAATCCCATGTGAATTTTGAGGAGAGTGATTGGCTTACAACTTGTAATCAATTATAAACCATTGTCCTTGGGGATAAATTTAATAAAGCTTCTATTAATGAGAAACCTTACAAATCTTTTCCATACCATCTCTTGGTAAACACTAAGCAGATTGTGCTGAACAATCTCATGTGGCTTTTGAGGAGAGATTGGCTTACAAGTTATAATTAGTTCTAGGGCACTAGCATTGGGGATAAATTTGATAAAGCCTCTATTAATGAGATGCTAGAGACCTTTTTTAGACTACCCCCTGGTCCACATTGAGTAGCTTGAGCCCAACAAAATCCGAGGTGGATTTAAAATTCACATGGGAAATAATCCATCCTAGGAGACTTATAATCAAGCATCACCATCAAAGGTTTGGTTAATTTCGGTAAGGTCAACTCCTAGTCATATATTCTTTCTTGCTTCAGGGAAACTTTACAAGGGACAAGGTCAATGCATGTTTGCATGGCCACCCACTATGCATCTATAATTTATATCTTGGAGCTAAAAATTTCTATGGTAATGCTCAACAAATTTGCACTCAGTCCCCTCTTGGCTAGTTACCCTCCCTAGCGACTTCTTTAGGGCTCCAATCCTTCCAAAAGCCTCCTTAATAAAAACCATTTTGTACAAGGCCTTAGTGGGATGGTCCTTATTTTTAATCCAATGGAGTCGAAAGTGAATTTGAGCACGCTAGGCTTGCTAAATATCATCCACCTTCAAGAAGTGCTTGAGCTTGGTGACTCACAATATTAGAGTTGCGCCATAGGAAATGAATTAAAGTCCTTGAGAGTCTTCTTTGAATTCTTCCTTAGCTGTTTTGTGGCATTAGTGCGGCACCACTACTAGCTAGCAACCAAACGCTCACAACAATGTTGTAATTTTACCTTTATGGCATTGTTTTACTTTTCAATTGAACTTGTCCTCTCCCTGCGGTCTGGGTAGTAGGGTCAAAATCCACATAATGACTTAGATCCTAGCTGGTTGTTGCAAATGGGAGATGTTAAGCGAGTACATAGAATTTGACAATCTCATCTTAGTTGGTCCCCAAGATATCCAGAACACAATGGCTTGGAGGTCAGAATGAGTAACTTTTCCTAGCACTTGCGCTAGTCTGCCACCATCGTAAGAGGAAAACAAAGTGTTATGTTCCAAAGGCATGGCTATGTCAAGCCATTTCATAGCTTTCTCAGAGCTGACCCTAATATTGGACCAAGTGAACCACAACTTGGGTGAGTCTCCTTTTTAGTGCTTGTTGGGGTAGTAGTGTCTAAGTCTAGCCTTAATGCCATTCCATGTTGTACATTCCTGTTAGGGCATTCAGACAAGGTTAACCCCAATTTTATCATCATGAGAGTCCACATTGTTATTGTCACCATATAAATCCAATCAAATTTTGAGAGGTACTTAGCTAGCTAGCCCCACAAAATTGTAATGTTCTTTGCTTCAATAGGGGTATACAATGGCAAGAACAAGGACCCTACCATTAAGAAAAAGGAGCACCGGCACCAATCTAGTAGAGGGGTCAATGCCATGATCAATTATAGAAGACGATAACTTAGGAGAGATAAGAGTTGTTGCCCCCCTCACCCTTCCTCTTGCAAGTTGAAACATAGTTGCACCAAGACAAATATAATCCAAGGTATCATTTAATATAAAAACAATCACTTTCACTTCTTGCAAACACAAAATATTCAAATTCAATGCCAATCTAGTAGAGGGGTCAATGCCATGATTAATTATACAAGACGATAACTTAGAAGAGATAAGAGTTGTTGCCCCCCTCACCCTTCCTCATGCAAGTTGAAACATAGCTACACCAAGACACATATAATCCAAGGTATCATTTAATATAAAAACAATCTCTTTCACTTCTTGCAAACACAAAATATTCAAATTCGAAACTAACAAGTGAACTCTATGAACCATGGTTTTCCTGACTGGGTCTAGAAGACCTCTCACATTCCTTGATACAACCTTATTTGAGAAATTTCCACAAAGATGTCCATCTCCTTCCCTTGCTTACTGCTTAACACTTGGTAAGATCTTTTAGTGACCAAATTTATGTTCCTTCATTACCTGCATTACCCACCTATCTAGGGTATTTTTCTTAGGTCTTCTCTTCCCATCTTCAGTAACATCATTGAATTGCTTATTGAGCCTCAAAGGAGGAGAGACCGGGCCCTTTAGCTACTCCCTCACGGGAGGAAGTAGCATGAGTGGAGCCAACAGGTTCCTTATTCATGGCTGTGTCTATAGGCTTGGATGGAGTTGACCCAAAAATGACCAAGCTATCAAGTGAACCCTTGGGAGCCAAATTGCCTTCGTTTCCCTCTTTTACCTATTACATCCATTCTCTACCTTTAATAGAGGTTGAATCCTTTTGGGTCAGGGAAGTTAGAGTAGCAATCGTGGGGTATTAGAAGAGGCAACTTTGGTTAGCAAGGGATAATCCTGAATCCTACATTCAGGACTTTGGCAATGAAAACAAGTATTTAGAAGGTTGATATACCGAATGACTTGATGGATGATTTTTGGGTTTACTTTGATAAAAATCCGCCCACAAAGGCCCTGGAACAAGATAACTCAAATGGAGACATGTTTTTGAGGTCGAGGGTTAAATAAATACTAGGGCTTGTGGCAAATAAATTGCCCAAAGGGAGTCAAGAATATGCTAGAGGAAGTTGGGTCCCATTATTGCATAAGGAGGAATGGGAAGTAAATCTATATAGAACAATATTGTTGAGCATCTTCATTAACTGGAAAATAATCACTACATCTAGATAATACCACATGGGTATTCCAAGACATCTAGGGCCCATGCATGGCCACTTAAGAGGTATGATTCTCCTCTTTGAAAGAGAACTAGCAGAGTCCTTTTGTCAGGAATGACTCTCCTCTTTGAAAGAGTAGTAACAGAGGCCTTTTGGTAGGCATGGTTCTCCTCTTTGAAATAATAGTAGCATAGGCCTTTTGTTAGGTTCCCAGTAGCTGTACAAATCCAATGGTATGGCTCCCAAGCCTCTTTGAACTAGACCCTAATAACACATTCAAGGGGGATTCTACCTACAAAATAGCCTAAGAGGTCTCGACACCTTGTACTTGAGACAATAACATATTCATTGATAGAAATTTCAACAAAGATTTCATCAGCAGGGATTCTCAATTTCTCGTGATAAAATTCTAGTTCAAACTTGTGAAGGACAATGACACCATTGCTGATGCTGGTGTTGGCTTCAATAGGAAATTCTTGCAACGCTTGCAGAGAAATATCAGGGGTGGGGTGGCTGTATGTCCCCTTCAAGCCTTATGACAGTTGAGTGAGGGCTTGTAGGCCAAATCATAGCAATAAAACGTGTTAAATTTGACAAAATGCTGATTAGATGGCCAGGACACACAATCTTACAGGATTGCATTGATACCTCCTTCTATATAGATCAAAATAGTAAAAAAAAAAACAAACTTACCATATAAATAAAGTTTGTTGAATATTTCTGCAATGTCATTTGCTGTCTTGTTTTTGAGTTTCTATAATAGTTGTCGCAGTACGCTAAATTATTGTTTTTCCTAGTAAATCTATTGCTTCCGTAGATTAATCTACTGCTGTTACATATAAATCTACTTCTTTTAAAATATTGTTGTTATTAACTTATTTCAAGTAGATTTTATCCATCCTAGAGATCAGTTTGCTGTGACAGAGAAATTAGTTTACTATTGATCGATTTGATTGAGTAGGGCATGGCTTCTTACAAAAATATTAATTCATATGCTAGTGCAGTCCTTGGGTTCATAACAATTGGGCTCATAAAAATGGTATTATAGCACTCTCTTGGCCTTGTGGCTAGACTTCAGCAATGGCATCATTTTCAGCCACGTGGGATGGGGAAAAAACATTATGTCTAATATACCTCAAAATAAGAATGCTCCATAGATGCATGAGTGGCTATGTTTTAATTGTGTTGAATGATGTGTACCCCTGCTTATTCTTTCAATGATAAATGCAAAGAGCATGGACTAAGGTTTTATTCAATATCTCAATCTATCCATTAGTCGAAGGAAATAAGTAAAGAATTGTCATTGACAACCAAGCATCTTCCACAAAGATTTCCAAAAATAACTCAAGAATCTAGAATCTTGATATGAGACAATGGTATAATGCAAATTACAATTTGTCCAAACATGCTAAAAAAATAACTTTTCAATTATAGGAACATCAAGGGATTTGCTGCAGGGGATGAAAAACAACCATATTTGAAATTTTATAAACCACCACAGGAGCAGGCCTCCTCACAAGCTTGCTGCAATGGCTTGCAACTATTGCCGCCATGTGAGTACTACTACTTTTTTCATTTTTGTGTTTCCTTTTCTGGTAAGTGGCCCTTTATTAACTAAGTGGCTTCTTCCTCTCTTGGGTTTGAATGCCAAGATCTAGCAGTATAGGTGTCTCTTTTGTCAAATCCACTCAGTACTTGTATTTAACTGAGGGGTATACTTGCACTAGACCTTACCTGTGAAGACACTTTGTATCCATACGCTTTCAAAGTTCTTGGGACTTTTATCAGGTCTAGGTCTAGCAAAATACATTGATCAATTTTGTAGGTTACAGTAACAGGGTAACATGTCCAGGGTCTGAGCACTGAAAGCACTTTGATTTAACTACTGGATCCAACCTGCTTGCTGTAACTCTACTTGTGTGCCTAGCATTTTGTCTTTTCAGTGCAGTGCACATCAGTGTGGCTACTATTGCAATATTCATTGGGAAGATCTGGAGATCGGATATATTTACATCTCTTAGGCGTTAGATCATTCCCACTTATCCTGAAAATGATACTGCATTTTTCCAATTCTGAAGACCTTGGTTTCAAAGCTGCATGTAGGGATGAGAGTTGTCTATATTATTAGTCTAAACAGCTTGGGTATCATGTGGTTAACTCTATACCCACTGTTTGTTATTTTTCTCATCTGATGATTCCTGTGTATTGAAATGCAATGCGGATATCGACTACCATATCACAGTATTTGTGATGTTGGTTTCCTTTAATTGTAAGAGTCTGAAATAGAAAATGAAGATAATGGGTCAGTTCAATTAATTAAATATTGATCACATAGGATAGAGTCTGTTTAGGGTAGGATTTATTTCTCACTATTCAAATGATATGTCCATTTAGGCAAATTGTGGAGGTAAATCTACAGAATCTGTATACCAACTTTTTGTCAATTTCTGCTTGATCTGCACAGACATCATTCCCCGTTGATGTCACAATCCTAAACATACTCCAATTATAGGCACCATTTAGATCAAATAGCTACATTTTTTTTCTCTTTGTCACAAAGCTCATCCATCCATTTAACTTCGATGGCAATTTCTTATAAAGCAAGATTTAGACTTCAAACCTCCCATGGGGTTCAAAATATGCAATCATACCTTCTTCGAGTGACTTATCTTTGCTAATTTGTATTGCCTATTATGCCCTGTACCACATTCACACCACGTTAGACACCCCAATCATCTCAGTTGTGTCAATAAGCGGACACTTATGTGTCCGAGTTTGACTCTATGGTTTTGAGAAAGCCAAGTTGAGATAGCTCTTACCAGTTGAATTTTGTCTAAATTCATATTTGCATGTCAAATGTGAGGCAGATTGATATGGTGAATCACGAGTCAGACTTAGTTGTCTGTCTCTGAAAGACACTTAAAAACATCAAGCACTCATTTTACTTGTTTTTCGGATCTGATTTCACAATAGACAACCAATAGAACTGTCACCTGTTCAGAATCTCTGATATTTTGTAGTTTGAAGTATCATCTACTATTGAAAATTTACATCATATGGAAATTATGAAATTTCAGATTAATCAAAAGTATATTTTAAACTGATATTTAATGTATTTTGATATTATTTTAATTTCCAAAGTTATCTTGAGAGTTTGAGTTGACTCTTACTCTTCAAGCTTGCAGAAATTAGAATCATTCTCCAAGTCAATTCTGGTAACTTTGAGTATTTGTCTTCCATCAAATGTTTTTCTTGCCAGGGGCATCATATGCCCTTTAAGAAATATGGTCTTGAAGGAGATTTGCAATCACATTGACTAATGGCTTATTAGCTACGTCAATCCAAGTTCCAACCATCTTAACAAATAAAGACTAGTAGTATTCTATTTGAAGCAAACAAATTCCACAAATATTTCAATAATTTGCTCCTCTTTTATTAAGATGGTGTTTGATGCGGGCTTTCTCAGACAAGGGCTCTGGTTGGCCTTGGGAGCTTCATTGCTTATGCAGATCATTATCATGCCAATATACTGAATGAACAACATTAAATGCAATGATGTATAAGCAAATATGTAACATGCAAGGCAACCATGAAACATCTTCTCTACTTTCAATATCAAGTAGCTTGTCCAATGGCTCTGTGTTTAAAATCTTAAGACTCTTCAAAAATTAGAAATCCATTCAACATTCTCCAAATCCAAGGTAATAAAGGAGATGGAGGATTTTTTGTCATTGATCAACATACCAAATTCCCCTAAGAGAAGATCCAGAGTAAATTTGAGTGTTTCAATATCCCTTCTTGAACCATTAGTGAATAGGAGAATGTCATCAATGAAGAGTAAATGAGAATACATGAATTCCCATCCATTCTAATTCCTTATTACAGACCCTTCCCCCGTCTGAAGAAACCTGAAGCTTATCCATTTATCTTAACAATGAAAGAAACTGATTGTACAAAAGAAAGGACCCAATTGAAAAATTGTAGCTAGAATCCAACTTGTAGAAGAATAATCCTTAAATATAACCAATTAACATGACCGGCTGCCTCTGTTGTGTGCCTCACTCATTGTCCCTGACAGGTTAGCTGCCATAATCAATGTTGACAGATTTGCACTAGGCATCATCTGCAAATCCAGGGATGTACTTGGGAGTTTTCCGGGTGAGGTTTTCCTAGGTAAAAAATGCAGTAAGTATGCAAAACAGTAAAGGAAGGCTGAGATCAAAAGATAGGAACAAGAAGAAAAGCCAACATGTGATATGCATAAAGATAATGCATTGTTTTGAATAAAAAAAGCT
>LPNX010429744.1:34174-49242 GCA_001517045.1 Pseudotsuga menziesii | reverse complement strand
AAAATTGCAAAAGAAAATAATAATAATAATAATAATATTATTAATAATATATATATATATATATATATATAAAGTTAAAAAAATAAAACAACCAGAACAAAGTTGCAAATGGATGTTTTTATTTTTCTTGAAATTGCTTTTATGATTAACACTGAATTGTTTTTCTTAAAGTCACTTTGACAATAATCACAGATGAAACCAGCACGGAAAATAGGTAATTTTCTTTGCAGCTTATGTACTTCTTTCCACATGATATGTTTTCTTTTACGAACTTCTCACAAGTTTTATGCTAGGTTGCATGAGGACATGTTACCAGATCAGTTGGGGAGGGATAATTATATTAAATACATATTCACTAATAAGTTTTCATGCAGGTATTAATTTGTCACAGTGGTCTAGGAACTGAAAACACAGTCTCACAAAGAATTCAGACAAATATGCATAAAATTGGCAAAATGGTGTTGCAATGGAAGTAGCAGCTCTGTATAATCAAATGAAAGAATGATGATACAATACAATGATCATTCCAGATGCATGAATTCCAAGACAATTCGAATTCCCAAGGAGGTCATTCGAATTGAATGAGTGAGTCTAGCTTAACTAAATGTAAGCCATAGTGAACACTCAAGTTAACCACTAATAAAAACCCTAATTGACTCAACTAAGCCCTAACTGAATTCGGAGTGCAATAAATGACTGAGTCTAACTAAAATTAGCTTAGACACATGTGACTGCAAGCCAACCAACAAGTGGTAGCACATCAATGACTCCAATGAACCCCGATGAGGTTAACTGAAGTGTAACTGACCATCAAAAGTGGTTGGAGGCACCCCTGTTGACTCCAGTTCATTAAATAATCATTAAATAATCAATTTAATGAAGGGAGGCGCCTTCACTGCTCTGTTTAACTGATTGTAACCATCAGTTAGCAATAAAGTGCATTTATGACACTCAGATCACCCCCGGAGTGCTCCAATTAGCCTCCCCGAATGTAGGAGAAGGCTAAGTTAGCCTCCTTGACTGAAGGTAGCCGTGGGTGTGCTCATGATGATGTCATACAGTGCTCCTATTATGTTTATTAAGTCAATAAAACTTAGGATAGTGGTTTAACTAGGCCAAATTGACTAAAATGAGTGTGTATGGCGGTAAATGTCTCCAACAACAGGATTTTGCACTAAGTTTTTTTCAGGTTTCAGAGACAATCACATTTTTCTGCTGAAGTGACTTTTCAAAGAAACACAAATTTTTTGAGAAACATGCTTTGATAGACACCCTGAAGGAGCTGTTACTCATGACGTTTGCTGATAAACATCATAATGTTGGTTGTTACACAAAAACCACTCATAAACTCATTTGCGTCATGATTGTTTATCTATATTTCTCTTTCAGAGCACCTTCACCATCCATGTATTGAAGTCCACTTTCCATTGCTTTATCTATCATGACTTCACACATGCCTATCTTTTTGAATTGCATACATCCCTTTATTTTTTTCAGTTCATTTTTCCATTCTAGTTTTCCTTCTAAATAAAACCAGCTCCCTTTCCATGACTACATAACCATGCCATATCCACTACTTGACTGTGAGATATTTTCACTTATAGTCCTACCAAATTTTTGTTATACCAACTCATGTTGATTGATGTGGGATTCCTTAAGGTCCACCTTTCAACAAGTCTTGCCCCATCGACCTCAGTACCTCATCTGGGATATAGACTAGAGTGCATTTTGAGTACCTGGAGGCTTGCATGCCTTAATGGAAAGTTTTCTTCCTGACAATCATGGGAATTCATCAATGTCCCTTGATTGTCATATCTTGCAAGTGGCTCGACATCAGCACATCTATTCACACTTTGCAAGATGTACCTGGGTACCTTGGTACTCATTGACATCACTGGTGAGTTGCCTCGAATTGGTTAACAACATTCATTAATGGCCAGTAATCTAATTACTTCCTTTTATGCTCGACATCGACACATTTATTTGCATGACTAGAATTGTACCATCAGGTTTTGTAGCGGGTGAAGACTATATATTCTTTCTCATGACTCCATCAGCAGTTGCAGAAACATGACTTCAAATCTATGAGTGTACCATAGTTCTACTTTCTTCCTTCCACATTTTCCATTATTTATCAGGAGCATTTCAGATTTCTCCACTTCACATTACAACAGTTCCAGCAATTACAGCTGCAGCATCATTTACAGTTACATTTTTATCCTGTAGCCATGACATATTTTCCATTATTATTAGCAGCAGTTCAGATTCCTCCACATCACATTACAACAGCTCCAGCAGTTACAACTGCAACATCATTTACAATTACATTTTAATCCTGCAACTGTGACATATTCTCCATGATTCAGCAGTAGTAGTTCTGATTCCTTCACTGCCCATGATCCAATAGTTACAGTCGTAGTAGCAGTGGCACATTCCACGATCCAGCGGCATCAGCTGCATTCCTATTTCATCATTCATCTACTTTTTGGGTAAGTGGGGGTATGTTGTTTTCTAAACTTTAATCATGCAATTCCTTACATGCTAGCAATGAATAATTTGGAAAATTCCCTCACCATGCTCCATTTCTTTCATAGCCCATGCTAGGTTGCATGAGGACATGCAACCACATCAATTGGGGAGGGGGAACTATATTCAATACATACTCACTACTATCATTCCATTCTGTTCACCACCATCACCCATTTTTTTTATCTCATTTACCATTCACGAGCATTTATTTTTCGACAAATCCTCTATTTCACTTTGCTTCATACACATTGATATACATATTGGCATGATTCATAAAGATAAAGAAAAGGCTTTCTTATGCATAATGGAGACTTTCTATGCACATTAATAGCTTATCATTTTCAGTGAGTGTATGGTTAAATTATTATGCAACTAGAAAACAGATGACGAAATGAATGTTTTTAACACAAGAACCAACATTCTTTACATTCATGGTTGTCACACAAGAACCAACCATAAGGAAAATGTCAGCTGTTACTCATGCATTTCACATCATGAAATGAATGTTGTTAACACAAGAACCAGCATTCTTTATATTCATGGTTGTCACACAAGAACCAACCATAAGGAAATGTTAGTTGTTACTCATGTATTTCACAACCTAGAAATATTCATTGTTAAAAAGACATCATCAATCAAAGACAAAGTTTAGATGCCAAAAGTTCTTGAGAAGATCCATACACTGTTGCATGAGGACATGCAACAAGTTCAGTTGGGGAGTATGTTGAGACTCAGAAATGTCACTTTTTCATCCACTTTATCTTTCGCTATTCCTCACATTTCATCGTCCCATTAACCTTTTATCATACCATTTCCATACATATATGTGGGGTTCACCTTATTGTTTCCACTTTATTCATTTTAGTATTATAAGTGAATTTATGATTAAAATATTAGAAATTAAACATGTTTTTCACTAATATCTCAAATATGGATGAGCTTTGTAATGTGTAGGAATATGTGAAGGATTAATTCAAGAAAAGACTTCTTGAATATCTCCTCCACCATTTCAAGGAGATAATTATTCAAGCTAATTCTAATGATAAGATCATGGAGATTTGGTTGAGAGACATGTGGAGAATTTGTGAGAGATATGTGGAGGATTTGAAGGGATCATATCTTGTAATAATAGGAAAGTAGTTGAGTGGTTGAGTGAATAGTGGATCTCTCATTATGAGATGGTTATCTTCTTCTCAAAGAAGTTCATGTATAAAAGAGAGTGTTCTCTCTTCATTTGCTATCCTAGATTATCTTAGAATATCTTAGATCTTAGATTATCTTAGAGAATAGTAGATTGTAGAAGTTAGTCTTGACTTTGTAATATGGAGAAGGGAATTCTTAGATTTTGTTCATAATATTGGTTTTGATACTTTCATGATGTGTCATTGATTCTTGTGATGTAAATTAAGATTGCTTGATTGTTAATGTGAGCTCACATGTGTTGTCTTGTTTCTCTTCATATGTTGTCTTTCTTTTATGCAATTCACTTTCAGCCGTGTGTTTCATCTTCCTACATTAGACTAGCAATTGCGTGTTTCACCTTAAGGGGGGTTATATTAGATTAGTCTTAGTTTCACGGGGGGGTTAGATTAGTTTAATTTCACTTTAGTCCTGCATATACTTTGCATGTGCTTCGTAATCCTACGAACCTATGATTGACAAATTAAATGGCTGGGCAATTACTACGACAAAATTAAAACGACATTAATTCGGCCCAACACTAGGTTTCTGTGGTGATTGTTTATAGAAATTATACTCGGAATTTCCACAGAGTTCATGATTTTCATCGATGTTTCGAGTCCACAACATGGCTCATCATCAGGACGTTGATGAAAATCATCAACTCTGTGGAAATTCTGAGTATAATTTCTGAAAATAAACTATTTCAAGACTGTTGGTGAGTAACATCAATAGTTACAACAAGTAACAACAACAAAATACACTATTTAATTACCGCGATAACAATAATTACTTCAAAACTAATGCTTGATATATAACTCAATTTAACATCAATAGTTACAACAAGTAACAACAACAAAATACACTATTTAATTACCGCGATAACAATAATTACTTCAAAACCAATGCTTGATATATAACTCAATTTAAAAACCAGTAGTTTAGTAACTTGCTTAACGTACTTTAAACTTAATAAACCAAACTAATTTCAACCAGTTACAAATTATGGATTAAACAACACTTTCAGCCATATTTATAAATTCTCTTNAGTAGTTTAGTAACTTGCTTAACGTACTTTAAACTTAATAAACCAAACTAATTTCAACCAGTTACAAATTATGGATTAAACAACACTTTCAGCCATATTTATAAATTCTCTTTAAATCCTTAATACTTAAACTTCATTATTATTCTCTTTTAAATAAATTTCATTCATTTAAAAATGGAAAAAACATCATTTCACGATAACATAGTCTTCCATTAAATTAGCTACCATAACAGTAATTTCCTTAACAAACGAGTCCATGGTTTTTATCCTAAATTAACAAATCTAATTATTGAAACGTAAATGCAATTAACTTATAATCAATACCACAATTAACACATATACCACCCATGGTTTTGGTAAACATGATAAACCCCTTCAACCCATGGTTTTTAAATACACAAAAACCATTCGAACTAATTCAAATACACAAAAACCATTCGAACTAATTAAGGCACTAGTTTTTAAATGAACCATATTCTACAGGAAACTAATTTTAACTTTTCATTCCATTTTGGAAATCAAACTCATAACTATTATTTTCTCAACATGGAGATATTATAAAGACATATTTTGTTCAACCCAAAACACTTAATTCCTAATTTTTCGAGCCATACATCATCATAAGTAGAATGCATAGGAAATTTTGTATCATCTCGTTGAATTAAAAATATTGAAATGAATTTAGGGCAACAATGTAAAAGAAGCAACAACTCAAGCGAATTATGCTTACCCACAAATATTAATCCCAAATGTTATGAAGTTAACCAATGATCCAGTTTTGCATAACCTTAGATGCTCACATGTGAGGGGTGGACAGCTCACATGTGTTGTCTTATTGCTCTTCATATGTTGTCTTTCTTTTATGCAATTCACTTTCAACCATGTGTTTCATCTTCCTGCATTAGACTAGCAATTGCGTGTTTCAGCTTAAGGGGGGTTAGATTAGATTAGTCTTAGTTTCATGGGGGGGGTTAGATTAGCTTAATTTTGCTTCAGTCCTACATATACTTTGCATGTGCTTTGTAAGCCTACGAACCTCGAATTGACAAATTAAATGGCTGGGCAATTACTACAACGGAATTAAAATAACATTAATTTGGCCCAACATTTTGGCGCCGTTGTAACACCCCGGTTTTGACCCCATTTGCATTAAAATATACATGATGTATATATTGTATTTAATCGTGGTGTGGAGCTAAAGGCAAAATCCCCACCATCGATTTGGTTGTGTTATGTTTTGGCAATTTGGATCGTTGTCGATGGTATATTGTGCTATCCGGCACATTATAGTTTTGGCATCATGTACATATGCACTTTAATTAAAATGAACCTACAGCTAGCTACGATGGTGCAACGATAATGAAAAGGGAATGATTTTACTAAGGATAAGGGGGGGGTTGTTAAACCTTGAGCCTTTGGGGGAAAAGCCATGTGTCAGCTGTTAAACCCCTGATGTAGTTGGGGCAGTTGATGCTAGGTAGTGGTGGGTGTGGCAGGATTTTCAGTCCTTGCCCACGTGCCCACTCCACCAGCAGACTCTTCTCTTCACGATTGCATGGGATGCTTCCAATCTCCCACTCTCCCAAGCTTGTTCATCTCACGCAGAGGTTCGACTTCCTCATGTACCGTTCGGGGGATTCTCCTTCATTTTTCCATCTCACGTAGAGAGTCGTTCTCTCATCCTCACGCACAGGATTCGACGTAGTTTTTACTCACGCAGCGAATTGGGAAGTGGAGTTCTGTCATCCATGATTTACTGGGAAGGAGCCCTTCGTGTTCTAGGCGGTGTGTATATGTGTTTCCATACTAATTTGTGGCCTGTGTATATGTTTTTCCACTGCCCAGCTGAGAACCTGAATTTCCTCTTCCATTTTTGGGCTATGTAATTGTCCCGTTGCTTCATTATTGAGTCAGGGGCTATGGTTTTCCCCACGTTGTTTATTTCTATGGGTTTGAGTTACTTTTGGGTTTGCTGTAGCTCTTATTGAGTCATTTTGGCCATGATAGGGCCAAGAATGACTCAGGGATCATTTTTCCTTGTCTAAGCTATGAACCGCTTGTTGGCTGCGTGTATGCAGTGGTTGGTCTTTGAACTGTGCTAGAGTGGGATGAAGGCTTGGTTTGCTTGATAAACCTGGGGGTGTTTGGGAGCCACACAGACAAAGCTAGAGGTCTGGCTTTCTTCTCCACAACCCTGGAGTAGCACTGGAAAGGGGGGTCAAGGCCTGAGGGACTGTCTAGCAGAGAAGGGACTGCTTTCCTGGTGTTGGGTGTGTGTGGGTGTCCTAGAAGTCAGGCTAGTTCTGGTGTAGGATTCCTTAGCTCTTAATGAGCTCCCCAGCTTAGAATTCAGCTTTTCCTAGCTCCTTGATAGCCTGATAAACCCTACTGTGCTGTCTTGGCTGATTAGTGTATCCTTGGCTATGTGTAAGCCTGTTTTTTCCTTATTCATTGGGGAATCATGCCTAGCTCAGGGGTGGCAGCGTTGCTGAGAGATTAAGGAGCATGCTGGCCTATGGTTAGGTGGAATATTGCAGTGATGTAGCTGGTTGCGAGGTGACTTTTTTATAAGATGAGTATTCTTGACCATTTCGTCTCCACAATTATATTTGATGTTTAATGAATTATGAAGAACATGTTGAATGCCTGAATTCCTATATGTTGCTTTCGCTGTGTATGCGAATGATTATGCATTTTATCATGTTTTATGTTTCAAGCATTTCGGTTTTATTCTATGTATGTTCATGCTCATGGGCGGTTTGACCGGATGGTTAGTGTATGGTAGCGTCCTCTTCGTCGGTTAGAGGGTCGGGGACGTTACAGCCGTTGTCGGGGTAGTACGATGGATTGAAGTTTAGTTTGATTTTTCTGCAAGCGTACACTAGAGTGTGAATTTCAATTTATGCAAAGAGTGTTTCAATTTTGCAAGTGTGAATTTCAATTTCAGCAAGTGTGTTTTCTCGCAACTTTGAAGAGTAATTGTTTTTCTTGTACAAAGTGTTTTTTTTTAATTTGTTTTAGCAAGAGTGTTTATTTAAAATTTTCATTTAGATTTGGGTGCTGTAAGAATCCCTTTTTCAAAATAATTTAACAATGAGTTTAACCTTGGAACAACTCACTCAAATTCTTGCAAAAGTAGGGATCTCCTCTTCTCTCAAAAAGGAGATCCTAATAGCAGCCGAGAGCTTAATCACTCCTCTAGAAACAGATGAAGAATCAACATATGAGGAATCCTACACATTTGATGGAGAACAATCATGTGAACAAGAGATCGATGAGGACCACGAGGAGTTGCAGCATGATCTAAGGAATGAGAACTATTCCTACGAAAGCCCTATCGGATGATGGTTTCAAGCGAGTACGAGGTTAGAACAATTTAGCTTTACTTTTTTTCTATATAATTCACAGTCACAACAATTAATTTCACACATTTATGTTTATCCTCATCTTCTATTTGCAAAATTAACACTGAACATATTCATATTACTGTTATGTGAATGGCTACATTGGATATTTAACTACACATAACTGTGTTCTAAATTCCAATTAGCATAGAGTAGGTAGAATTTTATTTCCAGACTTTACTTTCACCCAGAATAAGTATGCTCTCCTCCGCTCTTCGTGCGATCGCGAGGATCAGAAAGTAGGATGTTTTCTAAAATTTTCAAGAATGAATAATTAATGTTTTGCAACATGCTTAATTGATTTCATCTTTATTTTGCAATTCATCATCTCCATTTACTAAAAAAAAATTAATTTGTAAAATAAAACTAGTCTGCAATTTCATGTGGCAAATTCATTCTTAAGCTGAACAAATGTTGAAATTATAATGTTGAAAAGTAGCTACAACTCCAAGCTAAAACAACGCAAATCCAAGCTGAAACAGTAGCTGTAACAATTGTGGTTGAAACACGCTTTTTCGGCTAAAACACATAAGCTGAAACAGCTGTAGCTGAAACACATAAGATGAAACAAGCAATTGCTGAAACACTCCAGGCTGAAACAACACAACTCTGAGCTAAAAATCCTTTTCTCGATTCTTGGTTTGCGTGCACAAATTTTTATGTTTGACTGTTTCAGGCACTCGACCTCTGTTTTGGTTTGAACCTGCAAAATAAACACATTAGGTGAATAAAAACTAAACCAAGTTTTTCTATGCTGAAACAACAGCTGAAACAGTGAAACACCTATAAGATTTTCCTTGATTGGAGTCACAGCCATCTTTTTGCTGTCATCCTTCATCCTGTAGCTGCCTAAAAATTAACTATGCAATAATGCCTCAGCTAAACCATTTCTAAAATTTCAGTATTTGTGTAAACCATCCATCTGCAAAATATCCTTCGATCTAAAGAACAGCTTGCACATAGAAACTGTTAGTGGCATACTCTGAATTGATTGTGAGTAAAATAAATTGTAGGTTGAATGAAACGCCTTAGTTTATACCTAAACCTACAAGAAAACAGGGCCGCATGGGATATTTTAATCACTTGACTCCCAAGCTTCAATATTTCATGCCTCTGATCTTCCCAGCACCTGTTATTCATCGCACCTGTTATCTCTCGTCCAGCTTGGCGAGCATCTTGACCAAATGGTAACGTGCTCCTCTCGTTGATAGTTTTGAAAAGATCCCAATCATGGAGAAATACACACAACAAATAAATCAATCATTACTTTCCTAGGCCTAGGTAGTTAGGTGAGTATTGCATCTCCATCTAAAACGGAAGGGAATTGAATAAATCTGCAACAAATGACCTGCAAATGGTTGTTATAGCCTTAACAAAAAAATGCATGCCAGATAAGAAACCTTATACAGCTGATTCTTCGAGAGGGTATTTTCCAAATTTACTGTTGCGGCCGGTTCCAAGCAGCTGAAACAGTAAACTCCAAACTAAAACATCAGCTGTAACAGCTACAGCTGAAATACATAAGCTGTAATGGTGTGGCTAAAACAGTGGCTCAAACAATGTTACGCCTTCAAATTCTCATCAGTTTGAGTCACATCCACGCCTATCTTGAATTATCCTTCATGACTTCATCATGTAGAAATTTAACTTTGTCGCATCAATAAAATAAGAACAAAATGCCTTGGCCAAATCCACCTGCAATCAAAATCAAAATATATATAATGCGTGCAATTCTCCACAACCTGCAATAAACAATAAGATGGAAATTGGAAAAGATAAAACTGATTAGAATTCATGGTCTGTAACAATGCTTCATTTTCATCTTCCAACCTCAACTGTTGAGATTTAGATATATCATTGATGCGTAATTCATTACTCTCAGATTTTGCTGTAGTTTTCTTTTGTTTAGGAAATTGTTCTAACCATTGCTTAGAGCTATTAGTTTCCCGGATACCGTTCTCAAGAAAGAGAATATGATCACTGCGGCTATAATGAGAGAAAAAATAATAACTTAGAACTATGGGCAGAAGCAACTAATAGATACTTATGGGGCAGGTATGCATATATTTTATATTAACGTTGATTTATGATCTAACGAGAGTTGCAGCCACTATCGCAGTTGGCTGTTGCAGTCAGTTGTTGCAGCTGGCTGTTGCAGTCGGTTGTTGCAGTCGATGTTGCAGCTGGTTGTTGCAGCCGCTATCACAGCTGGTTGTTGCAGCCGCTATCACAGCTGGCTGTTGCAGCCAGGTGTTACAGTCATTGTCGCAGCTGGTCGTTGCAGCCACTGTCATAGCTGGATGTTGCATCTGGTTGTTGCAGCTCGTTGTCGCAGCTAGCTATTACATCTATTAAAATTTTTAAATTCTAAATGTTGAATGCCTAGGAACGCAGATCAGATAAATTCAATTTTGAGTGTTTTTGCCATTATTTTTATTTTATTTTATTTTGGTGTGTTATAAAATAAAACAAAAACAAGAAAAAATATATATATAAAATTATAAAAATTATTTCTTTTGTTTTATAAAAAGAAATCAATAAAATAAAAATTGCAAAAGAAAATAAAAATAAAAATAAATAAATAAATAAATAAATAAATATATATATATATATATATAAAGTTAAAAAAATAAAACAACCAGAACAAAGTTGCAAATGGATGTTTTTATTTTTCTTGAAATTGCTTTCATGATTAACGATGAATTGTTTTTCTTAAAGTCATTTTGACAATAATTACAGATTAAACCAGCACGAGAAACAGAGAATTTTCTTTGCAGCTAATGTACTTCTTTCCGCATGATATGTTTTCTTTTACGAACTTCTCACAAGTTTTATGCTAGGTTGCATGAGGACATGCAACTAGATCAGTGGGGGAGGAAGAACTATATTAAATACATATTCACTAATAATTTTTCATGCAGGCATTAATTTGTCACAGTGGTCTAGGAACTGAAAACACAGTCTCACAAAGAATTCAAATAAATATGCATAAAATTGGCAAAATGGTGCTGCAATGGAAGTAGCAGCTCTGTATAATCAAATGAAAGAATGATGATACAATACAATGATCATGCCAGATTCATGAATTCCAAGACAATTAAAATTCCCAAGGAGGTCATTCGAATTGAATGAATGAGTCTAGCTTAACTGAATGTAAGCCACAGTGAACACTCAAGTTAACCACTAATCAAAACCCTAATTGACTCAACTGATCCCTAACTAAAGTCGAAGTGCAATAAATGACTGAGTCTAACTGAAAGTAGCTCAGACACATGTCACTGCAAGCCAACCAACAAGTGGTAGCACATCAATGACTCCAATGAACCCCGATGAGGTTAACTGAAGTGTAACTGACCATCAGAAGTGGTTGGAGGCACCCCTGTTGACTCCAGTTCATTAAATAATCATTAAATAATCAATTTAATGAAGGGAGGTGCCTTCACTACTCTGTTTAACTATTTGTAACCATCAATTAGCAATAAAGTGCATTTATGACACTCAGATCACCCGCGGAGTGCTCCAGTTAGCCTCCCTGAATGTAGGAGAAGGCTATGTTAGCCTCCTTGACTGAAGGTAGGCGTGGGTGTGCTTATGATGATGTCATATAGTGCTCCTATGATGTCAATTAAGTAAATAAAACTTAGGATAGTGGTTCAACTAGGCCAAATTAACGAAAATGAGTGTGTATGGTGGTAAATGCCTCTAACACCCCCCCTTAAGCTATACTTAGGAGGAGTATAAAACGTAAAGTGCATAAGAATGCTAGGGCCCCGGTAACAAAATCCATAGGTCACCCTGTACAATACTGAAACTCAAACAATGCTCAAAAACAAACTAAGTGAGGAAAAGAAAGAAAACCCAGTGGGAAACCCCCCCCCCTCAAGCTGAACACTGAAAGTAGTTGGATCACCCTAATGAACTCACCCCCAATAGTGAACGGAGGTAAGTGAACTTCTTTTTTGAAAATCTCTTGGCGAAGATGTCTGCAATCTTCTCATCAGTCGGGCAGTATTGCAGAATGATGGTCCTGTCATGCATTAGCTCCTTGATATAGTGCATGTGTATCTCTACATGCTTGGTCCTCTTCCTGGTAACTGGATCTATGGACATCTTAATATCACTTTGATTGTCACAAAATAGGACAGTGGACAAAGTACTACCAAGATCAAACTCTGAAAGAATGCCTTGCAACCAAAAAACTTGGATGCAAGCATTCACCGCTCCTCGATATTCGGCCTCTACTGAAGACAATGCTATGGTGGCCTACTTTTTGCTAGACCAGCAAATGGGGCCACCACCAAACATGAAGACATATCCGAAAGTAGGCTTTCGATCAATAGAGTCACCCACCAAATCGGAATCTATGTATCCAACCAACTCTAGCTTGGAGTCTACAGCATAGTGAATGCCGTAGGTCCTGGTTCCCTGAATGTACTGGAGGATCCTCTTGGCTGCCTTCCAATGAATATCATGGGGATGCTGCGTGTATATTTATACATCATTCATGGCATAACAGATATCAAACCAAGAATGAGTCAAGTACAACAAGCTACCAATCAGTTGTTGATAAATAGTGCAATCCATGGGAGGTGTGCTTTTTCCTTCTCCAAGGTTGATCCTTGAAAGGAAAGGGAATGGTGTAGGCCTACATTCAATCATGTTAAACTTGAATAACAGGTCTGATATGTATTTGGACCATTATCCCATCAGAATTTTTCTCAATTTCGAGCCCCAAAAATTGTTTTAAGATCCCCAAATCGCTCATTTCAAATGCATTGTGGAGAGTAGTTTGGATGACTGAAATAGAAGAAACTGTGCTACCTCAGTAATTCATCAACATATAAAAAAATAATAATCAAATGACCATCAGACTACTGTATATGCACATTTGGATCTGATATAAACCTTTGGAAGTTTTGCGAGAGAAGGAAGACATCCATCTTGGAATACCACTCTCTTGGGGCCTGTTTTAACACGTATAGTGACTTTTTTAGATTGCAAACCAAAGATGGATAAGAAATGTAGCCCTTAGGCTGCTTCATGTATATCTCCTCATGAAGATATCCATGCATAAAGGCTGAATTAACATCCATATGATGCACTTCCCAGTGCTTAGATGCTGAAATTTCCAAAACTAAGCGGATGGAGTCCATTTTTGCAATCGATGCAAAAGTCTCATGATAGTCTACACCTTGGACCTGGGAGAAAACTTTTGCCACCAACCTTGCCTTATATTTTTAGGTGCTGCCATCTGTAGCAACCTTAGTCTGAAACACCCATTTCCATTGAACCAATTTCGTACCCGGAGGAAGAGAAACTAGCTCTCAACACTACAACAAAAATTGGATTTAGCGTCTCTTTTTGCATCCTTTTTTACGTCTAGACCATCTTTTAGTGTATTTTTATTCATTTTTTGGACAAAATGGTGCAATTTCATGGGTTGGTGCTGTTTTAGGTGTTTTTTGCGTCCTTTTTCTAAACCTGGCACAAGTTGCGGGGTAATTTGCACCTAGTTATGCGCCAAGTTTTGCATCAGGTTTTGTGACATGTTTTGAGCCTAGTTTTGCACCTAATTTTGTGCCTATTTTGTACTTCTACTCTTGTTGTGCCCCCTTTTATGCCCATATTTGCCTCAACTTTTACACCCTTGTTTTCATCCACTTTTGCATCCTTTTTACACTTTTGCATCCTCTTCTGCTTCTTTTTTTGCATCCCTTTGTGCACTAAGTTTTGCATCAAAGTTTACATCCTATTTTGAGTCTAGTTTTGCATCTCGTCTTGTTCCAGCCATTTTAGCATCCACTTTTGCATCCATTTTTTCATCCACTTTTGCGCCCACATTTTCATCCCTTTTTGCATCCCATTTTGCGTCCATGTTTACGTCTTTTTTTGCATCTACTTTTGCATCCACTTTTGCATCATCTTTTGTCGCATCCCAATTCACACCCATTTTTGTGCTTACTTTTACACCCACTTTTGCTCCAACTTTTGCATCCACATTTGCATCTTTTTTTTATCCAATTTTACATCAGTTATTGGATCCCTTTATGCATCCATTTTTTAATCCACTTTTACATTAAGTTTTCCGTTGGGTGTTACGACTACTTTTGCATCTACTTTTGCATCTACTTTTGTTGCATCCACTTTCGAATCCAATTTTCTATCCAATTTTACATCCATGGTTGTATCCACTTTTGCACCACTAAGTTTCATCATGTTTTGCTTCCATGATTGCATCATTTTTTTCATCCACTTTTGCATCCATTTTTGGTGCACCCCATTATGCGCCCACTTTTGTGCCTACTTTTGTTGCATCCATGTTTACATCCTTTTTTGCATCCATGTTCAATATCCACTTTTGCATCCAATTTTACACCCAGATGTTGAAGATGAAAATGAGGATAATGATTATGATATTGAGGATTGTTATGATGATGATGATAATGTTGTTGATAATGAGGAGAACAACGACAATGATGATGATGATGATGAGGATAATGGTATTGACGACATTGCCAATGATTATGATAGAAATGAAATGAATGATAATGATGGTGATGATGACAATGAAAATGATGATGAATACAATGAGAATGATGATGTTGATCATCTTAAAAAATAAGTTGTTATTTGTCATGCATAAATCGTGTGTGTCCTCCATGACCCTTTTCCACTATTCACATATTTTGGGTAGATGTTATTTCTTATGCCAATGGTAATGATGAATAACTGATGAAAATGTCAATAATCATGATGATGATGATGTCAAGGACAATGGCAATGATGATGACATGGATGATGATTATGCTGATGATGATGACTACTATGATAATCATAATGACAATGACAAAGATGACGATGATGATGATGATCATCATCATCAAAAACATTATCATAGTCGTTGTCAT
>LPNX010429744.1:21638-33921 GCA_001517045.1 Pseudotsuga menziesii | reverse complement strand
ATTTGGTCCGTCCCCAATTCGACCATGAGATGATTTAATTCGGTCATGAGAGGATTTAATATTATTCCACCCATGAGGACTTCTCAGGGTGCCCAGTTGGCAACATGGGTGTCTTGATTCTCAGGCCAGGCCATTCAAAGCCTAGGTTTTGGGGATGGATCAAAGTAAAGTAGGAGCTCTACCGTTGTTGATGCCTCTACTATCTCTGTCTTAGATGATTCTCTCTCAGATACTATATAATATATACCTATGCTGGTGGTGCTACTGATGCTAGGTCACCAAAATTTAGATCGCTATCTCGTGATTGGATTTTGTATTACTACAGATTGGCATTTACAACTATGTTTTATGAGAGGGATTCACATAGATAGACTATATACGACTAGCCAGGATGAGACCCAGCCAGGAGAACTAATCTGAGTAGCCATACCTCAAACTCTACAAGGGTACATAAATTATGGGGACAAGGGGTCAAATCCATACGATCATTGGATGCTGAGAACGAATCGGGTGAGGCTGCTCTGTTATAGGGACTAACGGATCGAGCGTGCAACACTGCGAAGCCTTGGATTTATAACAAGCGGCTATCGAGCCGCATATTACTCAAGTACTAGTCATGATAATGCTTTCTCATGGAGCCTTTGGATGACCTCCCAGCTTCCAGCTTCCACATTCCATTAAAGAAATCAGTGCATTTTCCTTCAATAGGATCATTGAAGATGGAGAGAATTTGGGATTGAATCAAAATACCGAAGATGGAAAGAATTGGGTATTGAATCAACTCATGTGGCTTCTTTATAATTTTATGTCAGGTAGCATGATTTCTAAGGACAAATGCAAAGGATTCTCCATCATTGTTGTATTTTCCTATTTCTCTGTTACACCCTATGTAGAATCTTCTATGACCATATTTTGCTTATAGGCCAAATGCAAATGTTATGGCCTAAGGCTATGTCTTTTGACCTTGCCATTGCTTAAGTTACAAAAAATATCCATGGTTAACCAAATTTCATAAAAGAGGTACTATACCTTTCTCACATGCCAATATTCCCTTTATAGGGCTTTGTGGTGGCCTAAGGCCCCACACATAGTTCATGAGCCCCAAGGAAAAAATGTTTTGGCCCAATAACTCTTTTCACATCAAATCATGGCATAGGGACTAAAAGCCATACTTGGTGTGTCAAACCTCAAAATGACTGACATGTCTTAATCATTGGGTAAATATTATCTATGTAGTATATAGGGCATTTGAGGTGGTCTAGGGCATCACACATGACCCATGAGCCCCTTACCCTTAGACATTATGTTTTGACTTGATAATATGGCTCAATCAATGATAATTATTCTTGGTTGCACAAAGATTGAAATGACCATTTCTTTCTTGTAAGCCAAAGATTTCTCACATAGAGATGACATTATAGACCAGGGCCCATGACAACACATTAGACATGACGTTATGGTGAAAACATCCATATAACAATGGATTTCTTTGCTAATTTTCTTAAATCTATTTTGTTAAATTTTTACCTTTTTCTTTTTTTCTCATTAGTTTTAAAAATAAAATAAAATAAAACTTTAAGAAGAAGAGATGAAAGCCTATGTGGTTGGGAGGGTATTAAACTCCCTATTGGCTATACATAAACACGCCAAAGAAGAAATTATATATCAATGGGAGGGTGGAGATGTTAAATATTGAGATATAAATGGTTTGGGTTGAGATTGAGTGGACCGTCAAAATGGTTAAACTCCATCGCAATCTTCGCTTGCAATCGGTGTTCCCTTCTTTAGTCTATCAATTGCGGCCAGCTGATTCCATCATGAGCCCTTCCTCCATTTTCCAAGGAGCCACGAAAATATTGCCACAGTAAAATATTAATCTATAATTTAACAGGTAACCAATTGTTAGAGGCACACTACTACATTTCGATCCAAAATCCGACTGAAAAATCTGACGGCGCGTGGATTTCTCTTTTTAAACTTACCAAAAACCACAAGGATACAATTTTTTTTTTGTAAATGTGGCCACAAGCTTCGCATAAGCGGCGACTATTCTCATAACCGTTGGTTAAGCGACGGCACGTTAGTAAGCGTCGTTTAAGCGACGGAGCCGCCGTCGCATATACGACGCTTAGGTTCATGATCTTTGATCGTAAATTTGAAATATGAAGCCCAGATTGCAGTTGAAACATGAATTGGGGCTCAAAATTTTGGGCTCGGGAGATTATTTGGTGCAACCTCTACTTGTAACTAATCATTGGACTTTACGCAGTGAAGATTGATAGGCCCCTACGATGGTGGCGTGGTTTAATTATGTGACATGGAGAGATAAACTTTTTTTGTTTAAATAGCAATCACATGCAATTCCCAAAACATATTATTATTTTTAACCAGAATCAAATCTTAACTTAATTTTAGTATTTTCACAACTTTTCCTTCCATGGATCTTGAAATGGATGCCTATAATAATATATCGTTAAAGTCAATGGTGGTTACCTCAATGACCCACCCCACCCTAGTTGAACAACTTTGAGCTTTTCTCAAATTGGAGACATGCCTTCATGGGTAGGTGTTATCGGTCTTTATTTATTACCTAAAAATATTCAACCTAATTGAAGTTTAGGTGCCTTTTAGGGGGTGTTCAAGGATAATTTATTTATTAAAATATATGAAAATATGACATAAAATATAACATTGTGAAAGCCCAAACTATGATATAATACAAATTGAGTACGTAACAACTGGGCCCATGGTGATCTAATTTGTCTGCAATGTATCCGTCATTAGAGTGAATTTCATTTAGTTTGAAAAAATGATTTCAACTTTGTGTGAGTGACAAACACAGAGGGAAGGAGGCAAGAGATCAGAAGAATTTCAGGGCAAAATGAGGTAAAACGATTTGATGGGTAGGCATACACAATAAAATTCCGACCTGGGTAATTCTAGCTTTTGATGTTTTGGATTAAATCTGATTGTATATGTTCTGGTACATATACATAAATGATAGCGACAGAGGGTCGGTAACGAGGGCACCTGTTGTGGATCCGATTGCATTTCCAGCGGTGGAATGCTTATATGAAAGGTGGGTTTTTCTCAGAATGGTGATTAAAATTTCTCTTCTGATTGTTTAGCAAGTGGTAGGGTTTTGAATTTTGGAAAACAGGCTGGGATTTTGGGAGATCTGAAGCTTTCTATAGTTAGTCAAGGCTTTTGAATCTGGCCGGCTATTGGATTTTGGGGCGTTTGGAGAAGAGGCGAGGAGAGATTTTGGATTTGTTAACAGAGAGATCAGTTGGTGCTGGATCTGCTTGGGATCAGATATGCCTTCCTATGCTGATTTGGATAGACAGATAGGGCAACTGTTGGAATGCAAATATTTATCTGAGGCTGAGGTAAAGAGTCTGTGTGAACACGCCAGGGAAATTCTGGTGGAGGAATGGAATGTGCAGCCTGTGAAGTGTCCTGTTACAGTGTGTGGAGACATCCATAGGCAGTTCCATGATTTGTTGGAGCTGTTCCGTATCGGTGGCAAGGCTCTTGACACTAATTATTTATTCATGGGGGACTATGTAGGTGAGTAGCTAGTTCTGTTTAATTGGGTTTCATATGATTTATTTTCAAATGCTCTCTTAGGCCAGACGCACTTGAGTTTTTACCACAATGACAGATCAACTTTGTGCTGTTTGAATTACTAGTAGACTAATGGTTATTGAAAATGGCTGTCTTTCAACATCTGAACTATTATTTCTCTGGACCAATCTGTCATAACATTTTCTTGCTTAGTTTATTGAGTAGATCGAGGTGGAGGTATTTCTTTTGTTTATAAATGCTATTTTGAAATTTTGTCATTGTTGTGAACTTGTTAGTCCGTGATTTTAGGAATGCTTGTTGATGCCCCTGTTTCTTTCATTTTTGAATTATCTTGGTGTATCTTTTGCAAGGTTGCTAAATTGTTACATAATCTGTCTTTGATGTTAGACAATAGGTTTTGTATGGTGGGTAACAGGTGATTCTTGTGGAAGTGTTAATAGTTAAATTCCTGTGATTTTTCTTATGTGCACACAAATCACAATCACTCATGCATCGATGTGCCTGGGAATGTGGATCTTGGGTTTCTGTTATAACTTATCTTAGGGAAGTCCAAGTATATACTTTTTCTTTCCTTTCGATGGTTAATTTTTATTCATATTAAAGGGCCTTGCTCAAAATCCCCCAAAATATTCATTTGTGCTTTAATTGTCTTCTCTTTTTATTCCTGATATCCACATTTCCACTTTCGGTCTACACCAACATGTAACATATATTCTGCAGTCGTCAAAGGCCTGCAAGTTAATTGTGCATAATTTTTTGTCTTAGTAGTTTGATTTTTGTGGATTCTTTCTAATGTTCCACAGGGTTGTGGATGCATCCTATCCCCTAGGGATGGTGAGCTGTGAGGGGGGAATCCCCTGCTGTACTGTGTCTAAATGGGGTGTCTCGGGTGTCTCATCATCCATGTATGGTGTCCAAAAGCAATGCCACGGCGATGTCCTAGACATTAGTGAGTTGACTTTGGAAATTACCATATAAGCTCTGTTGCAAAGTGACTTTACTTAGCATTACCCATCTGGAAACAATGGTTTAGTGCTGCTTTCTTCTTTTCCTAGGTGTTCTGTTGTCACTCAGGCCAGTTCAAACTTCAAATTCCATTCATTCGCTCATATTTCTTTTATTTTCAATGGATGGTTTTTGTGATATCAGTTATTAAAGAAACATTATTTGTTCTTTCCACATGTTAGTCACTATCTCAGTGCCACTTAAAAAAATTTAGTTTCCCAAAATATTGCTATGTAGACAATATACATTTGTTGCGTTGTATTTTGAGAAGCATAGCTGGGTTTCTATAATGAGACTTTGTAAGCGATATTTTTCCCTCATGGTTGCTATGCAGTCAGTTTAAGCCTATTAACACCGTGCAGTTCATATAAAATTTCTCAGCTATACCCTACTGGAGATAAAAAGAGACACAAATGTGTAACAAAATATTGATAACAAAGTGAATGTATTCCTTGTCAAACAAAACACTTTTCAGGAAGCTTGGTATGCTTATTGTCTGCTTTTCAGACTGAATTGATATGGCACAGGGCAGTTATGGAAATTTATAGTGTTTCTTTGCAAAAAAATGTGGCAAAAAAATTTCAAGTTTCTTCTTTTATTGCTCTTCAGGATAAGGATTATATTGCTGCGTGATCTTATTATTTTCCCTCTATTACATAATGCAAATATTCTGTTTGAAGCTTAGCATGTCTAATTTAAAATTTTAAACTCAACCTATATCTTATCGATATCTTTGCATATTGGGGATACTATTCTGTTGAGACAGTGACACTGCTGGTTGCTCTGAAAGTGCGCTATAGGGATAGAATTACAATTCTACGGGGAAATCATGAGAGCCGACAAATTACACAAGTGTAAGATACTCCAACCAGGATTATTGATGATTTTGACACGAGATTACCATTGAGGCAGGTTAATGGTTCATAGAAACTAAATTAAGAACCAAGGTTATGATATTGAATTGCTTCCCAGTAATGAGTCATTGTAATAGATGGAAAATCAAATTGTTGGGCCTTTAGAAGATTTCCCAATTTGATTTCAGTGAATTTTTAAAAACAAGTGTATTTTATATGTTTTTAAATGTATGCAAGTGGTATGTGGTATTAGTCTTGGAGGGGTTATGCAATTATACTTCCAAACTTTGAGTTTCTTTTGGCTACATTGAAATACAAAAGTGAACTGATGTTCACTGAAAGTGAGATGCTGAACTTATTATTAATATTAGTAATAAAGAACTAAGATCCCCCATTGGTACATTTACGTTGCAAGTGTGGGTCCTTATCCATGCACACAAATTCATTAGCACGAAATGCATGGCACTGTGGGTCATCCGTAGCAATCTTTGCCACTTCACTAAACCATTCTGGTCTATGCTATTAGAATATTGGAGCGAAGATGTAGAATTAGATGCAAGACCTTAATTACAGATGTAATTGTATATCCCTGAGGATGAGAGTTATATACATGTATAAATGGGAAGTATTTAAATCCCCCTACTATTCTCGGCCCACTACTATTCTTAGCGATTTAGTCGTGCAATCTCAACGTTATTATAGAAAGTCAGTCACAAAATGGGATTATAGTACACAGCTGATCACTCGAGCATTTCCTCTTTGGAACAAAAATTGTCATATAGAGGCAAATGGAAATGCAAATGTTTGAGAAAATATGGAAATGCAAACTCTATATAGAAAAACTACTTCAAGCTAAACTAAGATGGCTGAACCCACTCTCTTATTATCCTAGTAAATTACACAGAGCAATAATCTGCTGTTTGGCATTTTCTCAAACACTGTTTGCTCTTTGTTGGACATGTGAGTTACGGCCCACTACTATTCTCAGCGATTTAGTCATGCAATCTCAATGTTATTATAGAAATCCAGTCACAAAATGGGATTATAGTACACAGCTGATCACTCGAGCATTTCCTCTTTGGAACAAAAATTGTCATACAAAGGAAAATGCAACATCCACTACATCCAGTTGTAGGTGCACACATTGACTCATTTCTTAGTGTGGGAATTACTAATAAATTGAAAAAAATGAAAATTCAGATCCCTCTCATGAACTCCTTAAAATTCCAGCTTATCAAAAGAAAGTGAAGAAGCTGCCAGGGTTTGATGAAGTTGAAGATAAGCCTGTTGTATGTCAAAGTATGAATTAAGGAGGAAGGAATGATGTTCATTCTCCATTCTATGTTTCCTTGTTGATTAATAATTAATTGCTTCATAATTGCATGCTGGACTCTAGTGCTGCATGTAATGTTATGCCTTTGAAATTTATGAATTAGTTGGGATTTCAAATTACAAGACCTTAAAGAAATTTATGTGCCATAAATTCGGTTACTTCTTAAACCCTCACTTTTAGTGTTAAAGTCCAATCTCACAAGGTGAAGAGCCAAGAACAACTCAAAGAGGTTATCCACTGTCACTTCGATAACTCTCACCTACTCTTTAGGTTGATTTTCTCCCCAACACAAGGGAGTAAACCCTAATGGCAACCGTCTAGGTCTTAGATATGGATTTTAAAGGATTTATTAGACTTTATGCCAATCTGGATTAGGTCAATCATGACCATCAATTCTCCATCTGCGGGGAAAGTAGGGGGAAAGAAGGGACTTGCCACTTGTATCACTGGATGTTTGTCCCCTCCCACAAGAAAAACACGGGCTCAGATTGCCATAATATTCAATCACAAGGACCAGCTCTGCCAGCAAATTGGTGGTAAGAATCAAAGAGCAATTTGGGAATTTCTATTAAATCTATCATCTTACACTAAGTTTGTAATTTGGGAATTTCTATAAACAATTATTCAGTGAAAAGTTAGTGTCAAACCTTGTAATATTGAATCATTAAAAGCTCTGCATTTTAGAAATGTATTTGACTGTTTAATCAACTTGCTGGTGTGGAATTTCATTTTATGAAATAGAGGTAATTGATCATCAGGATGCTTTTTATTTTAGGTGTCAGACAGCCTACTTCATGAACCCAATACCAAATTGAACCCTGTTAATAGATATGTTTTGTACGGTTTTGTCTTCACAACTGATGGGTTTTTGTTAGGTATTATTTTTGAGCTCACGCACTAGATTTAGTCTTTCAGGAGGCATATAACTACAAAATTTCAGCTCGTCTAGAAAGACGTCGCTGTTTTCAGAAAGAACTGATGGGATCAGCGGAGATTGCTTTTAATATCTTGAGTTCTTGCTTGGCTGTTGAATATTTTCATGAACAGGTAGGCATACTGTCTTGAAATCATTTCTTTCTGCCGTGCTTTGAAGGTTATTCAGTTATCTTGAATCTACTTTAGCTTTGCATTTCGATGAATGCCTGAATGCATTCAATTTTTGTTTGTAGTTTTCAGTTTATTTCATGACATGGGTATTCTGAGAAGCCAGTAGTATTATATTTTTTTGTTTGGCATTTATTTTATTAGAGAGATATATAATAGAATATTTATGGGAAACTCTGGGATTTGCGTAAAAACATTCAGCTTCCGTTTATCTCCTATCCCGTAGGTTTTCTGGATCGAGGATGCTAGTAACAAGCAGCCAAAATACCAGATGGTAACCCAAGGGATTCATGGGGTTTCATCCTGAGGCCTCTGTGAAATTTGCACAAGAGCGTCTACCAATAGAGCTAACCATTGGGCGATTAGTTTGCCCCTCTTTATTATTATTATATCTTTGCATTTCTTTATCTAACCAAAAGATTCCTCATTTTGCAAGCACCCCTTGAAGGTCCACATGGGAGTTTACTTCCATGTGGTTCTACTAACCAGGCATGGCTGTCTGTTGATCTGGTAGAGGTATTGTTCCATATGGCAGAGATTGGGCATGGGAGTGTTGTGCATGAATTGCTTGAGTTTCCTATTAAGCACTGTCCAGAGATATTGTTAATTGTCGTTTCCCAAGTTAAGGTAAAATGCAAGGTCTTAATGCTTTTTTTTCCTCTTGAAGATGTTTTATGTTTGTTGAGCACATTATTGCTTTATGGTGACTAAAAGGAATGTAACACTGTTCTCCAAACTGTATTCAATCAGCTTCAGCATGAAATATTCGCTGCCCTTTTCCCATCATATCTTGTTGGTACCAATCCTAATTGTACCATTCTCCTACATCAGCTATGGCTTGTTGATCCTGATATAGTTCTCTGGGGTATGATGGATCTCCATGCTAAGGATCCTAGCTGCATATCAAAGATTTTAGATGCATGCCAAGAGATAAAGGTAAGTGCTTGTAGTTAAACTCAATATAGCAGATAAATATAAGATCTGTATCTGTCATAGATAGTGTCCAACTTGTATCTCTTTGATCTGTATTTAGAAACTATTTTTATTTCTTATAAATAGTTTGGATCCTATTCATTTCTTAGGTAGAATATACAATTTAAAATCTCAATTGACATCAAATGACTCTTTAGGAAATTTCTGAGGGAAAGAACTTTATTTGAAGCATCAAATGACTCTTTAGGAAATCTTGTCCAATGTTCTGGACCTATTGTCAATCTTTCTTTGGAGACAACTGAAATACTCTTCAAAGTGAGTTATTTTTTTGTGATTTATGGACATGTTTCAGCATGAATTATGGTATCTTGTTTCACTCTAAGTATTGGGTTATTCAAGTTCTTCAAGCTAATGTGGGCCAGTTAGCATCTCGAGATCTTGCTGAGGAAATGAAATGATTGGATTCTGCAACTGTCCATGTTAATCCACGCTTATTGAGTGTTGGGGCTTCAGAACAGTCATCATCTAAGGTCTTTGCAGCTGATATTGAGGAAGAGGCAAACTCTTATTTTCAACAGACATATTTTGGACAGTTAACAATGGATGATGTAATAGAAAAGCTTGCACATTTCAAGGAGTCATCTGAGAAGAGGTATCTTGTTTCCTGACCTATAAATAAAGCTAATAGTGTTCTCAGCTATAAAGCTTTTCCTGATTAAATTGTCTTTTGACATTGGAGTTTTTCTAGTGTGATCTGTTTCTATTTGATCTTCTTCTAACAGTGATTGTCACATGCCCTACATGTAGGCTGTACTTAAGACATGGGGAAACATTTCCCGACGAGTCCTCAAGCCCTTGGGGCATGGGAAACAAGGGGAACACACCCCCATCACTGGGGGACACATCTCTATGGGACACTATTAAAACCATAGCTAAGTCTCTCTAGGCTTAAGCAATAACTTATTAATGTGTGAAAAATCTAAAAGAGTTTGCAATTCGTCAACAACATGGTGAACAACATGGTGGACGCAAATCTAGGCAAAATCAAAATGGATTATGAAATGGCAGATAGTATTGCAGATAGTATGGTTTCTTCATCAAGCTTTATAGGCAGTTTTTTTAATCTAAATTTTGGGAGGGAAGCTCTTCAAAGCAAAGAATGCAAGCCTTGATTTAGATGACACATTCACCCTTCCTTGATAATAAAGTCACCGTAGGATGCAATCTGAGTTTCATTCACAGGTTTGCTGGAAAAGTCTTAAAGTCTGCGACAGGCTTCCACACACAGTTTTGCTGGAAATGCCATTTTGAAACCTTCCATACACAGTTTTGTTGGAAACGTCTTATAGAAGCCTTTAATGATTTAAGGATGGTACAGGCTTAACAGGAATTCCTGAGAAGTTTCTTTAAAGAAGGTACAGGCTTCCTGGCTTGCCAATGGTAGTTGAGTAATGATCTTTTCAAATTCCTTTTAGGCCTGAAGACAATTCAGAGTTGTATACTGTTGTTCCACACACAGTTTTGCTAGAATAGTCTTTTAGACTAAATGGCTTTTATCCTTTTGTGACATTACATGGGGCCCCTATAGGATGGATTAGTATTGAGATTTCATACAAAGGTTATGCTATTGGTTGGCAGTTTTTTTGTCATTAAGCCGGTATACACTAGATAGATGACAAAAGCCTATTTTTTCCTGAAAAGATGAAATAATGTTTTTTTCAAAAACAATGTAAAGGTAAATAGGAAGGGATGCTTGTCGTAGAGAAGGAACATACAATTTTTATATTTAATAAAAGGTTATAACCTTTTTCCAAGAATAAAAATAGAGTAAAGAATAAGTGAATACAAAAGTACAACCTCCAGCTCTAAACAAAAATGGCAAATACAAATAAACAACCATGGTACAATAAATGTGAACTCGTATACACATAAATATGCCATATTTCATTCTCACTTGAGGAATTTTATGTACCACTACTCGTTTTATTGTTACATGTTTCAAAATTACCAAAGTTTTTGTCAGGAAAAGTAAGCAAGTTGTTAAGTAATATATAGAAATGAATATATAACTACATTTAGCATTTGCATCGAACTAGAGCAATGGTGGATAATGGCACAACACAAGACAAATTTTGAAGAGAAATTTAATAACAACAAGAAATTATAGCCCATATTATGGTCATAAATTTCTAACTAAAATAGAAGTAATGAGTCTTGATGGTGGATGCATGGAGTATATCTTTCGTTTGGTGGCCATGTGGCATTTGTATTTTTTTTTTTAAAACACTTACAGCCGTCGGTTAAGCGACGGCCTATAGGTATTTTTTTTTTTTTAAATTTCAATACCGTTGCTTAACCGATGTTTCAGTCACTTATAGCCGTCGGTTAAGCGACGGCTTGTAGGTAATTTAAAAAAAAAAAAATTTCAATACCGACGCTTACGTTTAAAGTTTAATATGATCTAGATGTCGGATAACCGACAATTTACATTTAACCGACGGTAAACTACGCTGTCGCTTAACCGACGGATTGGACAGATGTCAGATAACCGATGACAATTCACCGACGCTTAAAAAAAATTCATAGTGTTGTACATGCGACAGGGAAGTGTCGAAAATCCGACAATACGGCCGTCGGATTTTTGGTCGAAATGTACTTTTGCATCTACTTTTGTTGCATCCACTTTCGAATCCAATTTTGTATCCAATTTTACATCCATGGTTGTATCCACTTTTGCACCTCTAAGTTTCATCATGTTTTGCTTCCATGATTGCATCATTTTTTTCATCCACTTTTGCATCACCTTTTGTATCCATTTTTGGTGCACCCCATTATGTGCCCACTTTTGTGCACCCCATTCTGCACCCACTTTTGTGCCTACTTTTGTTCCATCCATGTTTTTATCCACTTTTGCATCCAATTTTACACCCAGATGTTGAAGATGAAAATGAGGATAATGATTATGATATTGAGGATTGTTATGATGATGATGATAATGTTGTTGATAATGAGGAGAACAACGACAATGATGATGATGATGATGATGAGGATAATGGTATTGACGACATTGCCGATGATTATGATAGAAATGAAATGCATGATAATGATGGTGATGATGACAATGACAATGATGATGAATACAATGAGAATGATGACGTTGATCATCTTAAAAAATAAGTTGTTATTTGTCATGCATAAATCGTGTGTGTCCTCCATGACCCTTTTCCACTATTCACATATTTTGGGTAGATGTTATTTCTTATGCCAATGGTAATGATGAATAACTGATGATAATGTCAATAATCATGATGATGATGATGATGTCAAGGACAACGTCAATGATGATGACATGGATGATGATTATGCCGATGATGATGACTACTGTGATAATCATGATGACAATGACAAAGATGACAATGATGATGATGATGATGATCATCAAAAACATTATCATAGTCATTGTCAT
>LPNX010429744.1:0-21445 GCA_001517045.1 Pseudotsuga menziesii | reverse complement strand
ATTTGGTCCGTCCCCAATTCGACCATGAGATGATTTAATTCGGTCATGAGAGGATTTAATATTATTCCACCCATGAGGACTTCTCAGGGTGCCCAGTTGGTAACATGGGTGTCTTGATTCTCAGGTCAGGCCATTCAAAGCCTGGGTTTTGGGGATGGATCAAAGTAAAGTAGGAGCTCTACCGTTGTTGATGCCTCTACTATCTCTGTCTTAGATGATTCTCTCTCAGATACTATATAATATATACCTATGCTGGTGGTGCTACTGATGCTAGGTCACCAAAATTTAGATCGCTATCTCGTGATTGGATTTTGTATTACTACAGATTGGCATTTACAACTATGTTTTATGAGAGGGATTCACATAGATAGACTATATAGGACTAGCCAGGATGAGACCCAGCCAGGAGAACTAATCTGAGTAGCCATACCTCAAACTCTACAAGGGTACATAAATTATGGGGACAAGGGGTCAAATCCATACGATCGTTGGATGCTGAGAACGAATCGGGTGAGGCTGCTCTGTTATAGGGACTAACGTATCGAGCATGTAACACTGCGAAGCCTTGGATTTATAACAAGCGGCTCTCGAGCCGCATATTACTCAAGTACTAGTCATGATAATGCTTTCTCATGGAGCCTTTGGATGACCTCCCAGCTTCCAGCTTCCACATTCCATTAAAGAAATCAGTGTATTTTCCTTCAATAGGATCATTGAAGATGGAGAGAATTTGGGATTGAATCAAAATACCGAAGATGGAAAGAATTGAGTATTGAATAAACTCATGTGGCTTCTTTATAATTTTATGTCAGGTAGCATGATTTCTAAGGACAAATGCAAAGGATTCTCCATCATTGTTGTATTTTCCTATTTCTCTGTTACGCCCTGTGTAGAATCTTCTATGACCATATTTTGCTTATAGGCCAAATGCAAATGTTATGGCCTAAGGCTATGTCTTTTGACCTTGCCATTGCTTAAGTTACAAAAAATATCCATGGTTAACCAAAATTCATAAAAGAGGTACTATACCTTTCTCACATGCCAATATTCCCTTTATAGGGCTTTGTGGTGGCCTAAGGCCCCACACATAGTTCATGAGCCCCAAGGAAAAAATGTTTTGGCCCAATAACTCTTTTCACATCAAATCATGGCATAGGGACTAAAAGCCATACTTGGTGTGTCAAACCTCAAAATGACCGACATATCTTAATCATTGGCTAAATATTATCTATGTAGTATACAGGTCCTTTGAGGTGGTCTAGGGCATCACACATGACCCATGAGCCCCTTACCCTTAGACATTATGTTTTGACTTGATAATATGGATCAATCAATGATAATTATTCTTGGTTGCACAAAGCTTGAAATGACCATTTCTTGCTTGTAAGCCAAATATTTCTCACATAGAGATGACATTATAGACCAGGGCCCATGACAACACATTAGACATGACGTTATGGTGAAAACATCCATATAACAATCGATTTCTTTGCTAATTTTATTAAATCTATTTTGTTAAATTTTTACCTTTTTCTTTTTTTCTCATTAGTTTTAAAAATAAAATAAAATACAACTTTAAGAAGAAGAGATGAAAGCCTATGTGGTCGGGAGGGTATTAAAATCCCTATTGGCTATACATAAACACGCCAAAGAAGAAATTATATATCAATGGGAGGGTGGAGATGTTAAATCTTGAGATATAAATGGGTTGGGTTGAGATTGAGTGGACCGTCAAAATGGTTAAACTCCATTGCAATATTTGCTTGCAATCGGTGTTCCCTTCTTTAGTCTATCGATTGCGGCCAGCTGATTCCATCATGAGCCCTTCCTCCATTTTCCAAGGAGCCACGAAAATATTGCCACAGTAAAATATTAATCGATAATTTAACAGGTAACAAATTGTTAGAGGCATTGACACTATTGTGGTGTCTGGGAATTAATGGTGTTATGGAAAATACGGATGAGGAGTACTGGGAGGGTATAATTCTTGTTCAGGGTATGCAAGTCAGGGATAATAATAAGGGTTACATTTTCTGTTGCCATCAGGGTTTTACGAGATGGCACCGGCTAAAAGACGAGGAGGAAAAATAGCTTCCTGTAGACAATGGAGGCTCCTACTGCCTGGAGACAATGGAGGCTCGGAGATCTTGTGCTTGCCAAGGTCAAGGGATTTCTGGCATGGCCCGCTAAGCTACGCCAGTCTATTTTCATCCCCATTTGTTTGCCCTTATTTGATGTATGCAATGTATGTTGTTGTTGTTATTTGCATTTTCCACATCAAATTATATACTTATTATTCCCTATTTTAATACCCGATTGTCATCCAAGGGTTTGTGTGAATGTTCACAGATTTTCATACGATTTCATTTCCACTACGTCTATTGCAATGGATATCGACAATATTTTTCGATTTCCCAATATGTGCCGATATTTTCGTCTTAATTCTATAATTGAAAAACCTTGTTGCTGCACGGGGATTCTCTGAAACCATGCATGAGAAATCAAACCCTATATTAGATATTAGTGTTTAAACCCAAGCGATGGATGCAAGTTTGTGTTTTCTTGTGTTTAAACCCAAGCGATGGATGCAAGTTTTTGTTTTTTAAGGTGGAAATTTCCTTCTGTCTAGCTCCAAAAGGATTACAATTGGCCTGAATTCGTCAGGGCCACAAACAGCCTGTTTTTACCAAAATTTGTGAGACAAAAAGACATTGTGTTGGAGAAAATGCGGGTGATTTGAAGGTTGGTTGGGATTTAAAAATCAACAGGCCAGGTCGCCATCGTCATTTGAATTTTTTTATTATCCAGCAATGAGCTCTACAATTGGAGCTAACCAAAGTTGCAGAACTTGAAAAAGAAATAGAAACTTATGTGAACTAAATTCGTTCTCTTCCATATTTTTTTCCATTGGTTCTCTGATATCGGTGTACCTTCAATATATTTACACAATCTCACTAAATGCCCCTTCAAATCTCGCTCATCCAGTGTTTTTATTTTTTAATAGTCCACAATTACAGTTTTTGAAGGAAATCTATGAAGTTTAACGAAATGCTTCATTTATTTTCGCAATCTTCTTTAGGGAATGACGCGTTTACGTACCGTCCGGATTCCCCCAAAGCGCTCTACCACGATGGTCTGTGTGGGGGAATCTGCAAACATCTTGACGTACCATTATGATTTCTTGCTGTGATTCCTCCAAAATGCAAATAGTGATCCCACCACCAGAAACTGTTTGGGTCCATTCAACATCAATCTGCATGATATAAAATATCACTTAATTTTGAAGAAAATCCCGTAAAACGCCAACGATATCTCAAGCACCAAAAGAATTTTGTTGATCATTAAAATTAAATATCCACTTAGGGAGAATATAACTAAAACTAACGGGTTCTCCATAAAACTAAAACTAACCCAAAATCCGTGAGCTAGAAAGACATTGCCGCTAGAAAACATGTGGATGATTTGAAGGTTTGTTGGGATTTAAATAATCAAAAGGCCAAGATGCCACCATGGTTTTGAAATTTTTTTTATCCAGTAATGAGCTCTACTAATGAAGCTAACCAAAGTTGCATAACTTGAAAAAGAAAGAAAAACTTATGTGAATCTGAAGGTTGAAGAAAGGTTTATGGGAGTCTAATGAGTGGTCATATTTATATTAGTTATTTTGAAAAGAAATATAACAATAAGAAAATGACTTTGTGTTCGCTGGATTTTAATTTTCAAATTCATATATCAAAGCTTATGACTCAGAGGGCCTCCACATTCCATCGTGATGGTTTTGGGATCCAAAGGAGCGAAGGGCACCATGCATTTGCCTTTACGTGCAGTGAAGAGAAAAGGTAAAAATAAATTCAATGGAATTGTTATGTCTATAGAAACTTGTGCCCCATGAGCTACAATATGTGCGTGGAAGGGGGTTGGTTTTTGCATTCATTATGTCATGAAAATTGGACAATAAGATACTAATGGACATCTTGACTATATACTATCAACTTTCAATACGAATATTGACTTGGGATATCAAAAACTTGAAACAAAATATTTTTTTTACCTGTCAACCTTATTTGTTCATTCAATGATCTTCAATACATGAGACTATAAGAGGACCCACGTGAATGGTTGACATGTAAAATGGTGTCACTAATGAAAAATGGTGTCGCTTGTGCAAATAGTTCAAGTTTCAATTTCAAAGGTATAGTCTCTCCACATCCAGGTCAGGTCTCAGTTTCAAAGGTATAGTTCCTCCACGTCCAGGGGTTTTGAGGTTCTCTAAAGCTACCTAAAACTTGGAAAAAATCCTATAACTATTGCCCTTGGATTTTTGAACTTTTTTGCATTGTAATATTTTGTTTGCATTCAAAGGATCGAGGAGAAAACATCGACTTATTCACCGAATGTTTTCAAATTTAAAAACTTTATGTACAAAATATTTTTGTAGGAAACTTATTTTCACTTATGTGGCGATTTAGAAGTTTGATGTAACTTATTTTCACTTATTTTCCTAGACTTTCTTTCATCACATAAACTTATTATTTACACAACTTTATCTCATTTTTTAAACATATCGAAGTTCTCTCCGGTGTTTCATTTCCCCCACTTTGGGGGTATGCTAGTTTATAAACACCTTTATGATATATATACTTTCACCTTAATAATGATAAAATATGTATATATAATTAATATAAATATATTACTATAGTTCATATGTTAAAATATTTAATATAAATAAATATATACAGTTCATATGATTTAATATAATTAAATATATAAACATATTATTTACTAATACATTATACAAATGAAAATTATAAAAAAACAAAAAGAACAACAAATTTATTTTGTAATGAATGACCATGGCCATGGGCGTGGTGGTTTCATTTTTGTCGAGATTGAGCAGACCCTCAAAATTAAGATCGTGGTGTTCCATTCTTTATTCTTTGGATTTCCATTAATTATTACTGCCACAGATACAAAGGTTGAAACCTGCGGCCAACGGATTCCATCGTGAGCCCATTCCTCATTTGCCAAGGAGCCACTAAAAATATTGCCACTATAAAATATTAATCAATAATTTAACGGTTACCCAATTGTTATGAGACATTGACACTATTGTGGAGTCAGGGGCAGGGGAAAATTAATGGTGTTATGGAAATTGTGGAAGAGGAGGACTCAGAGGGTATAATTCTTGTTTAGGGTATGCCAGACATGAATAATAATAAGGGTTACGGTTTCCATTACCATGAGGGTTTTATGACATGGTACCAGCTAAAAAACGAGGAGGAAAAATAGCTTCCTACAGACAATGGAGGCTTGGAGATGTTGTGCTCGCCAAGGTCAAGGGATTTTCGGCATGGACCACTGAGGTACGCCAATCTATTTTTCATCCCCATTTGTTTGCCCTGCAATGTATGTTGTTGCTATTATTTGCATTTTCCACATCAAATTATATACTTCTTCTGCCATGTTTTAATACCTGATTATTGTCATCCAAGGGTTTGTGTGAATGTTTATATATTTTCATAGGGTTTCATTTCCATCGCGCCAATTGCAATGGCTATCGACATCTTTTTCTATTGCCCAATATGTGCTGATATTTTCTTCTTAATCCTAGAATTGCAAAAATTGGTTTTTGCACCGGGATTCTCTAAAACCCTACATAAGAAATCAAACCCTATATCAAATATTAGTGTTTAAACCCAAGCGACGAATGCAATTTTGTGTTTTTAAGGTGGAAGTTGCTTCTGTATTGTATTTATTATGTGAATATGAATGCATATGCTGCCTGGGCATAAAGTTGGCCCTGCATGGCTACGAATGTACCCGTGATTTGGCCAATCCCACCTGTATTAGTGCACCCCGATCGAAGCCTGCTTGCTATCCAAAAAGACTGAATTTTGCTATCCTCCTGGATGAAGTGGCAGACTAAAGTGAGTGGTAGACCAAAAAGAATGAATATCGTTGTCCGTCCTGAGAAGCAATGAATATGGGCATAAAGGTGAGAGATTTACCAATTGAACCTATTGAATCAGGAGCACCAAAAGTAGAGGTGGAGGTCTAAGAGACAGTCTAAAAGGTAAAGGCCCTAGTTTCAAAACCGGAAGCACAAGTGAGGGTATCATTCGGATTAAAAACACAAGGATTGCTTTCTGTAAAATGGCCATACAATCAATTTCCCTAGATAAGAGATTGGAACATGGACCAATAGGTGTCTCCCCCACTACGCTCCAAGAGGATTACAATTGGCCTGAATTCGTCAAGTCGACAAGATGCCTATTTTTATCAATACAATGGCCCTTAAAAATCTAAATCCTTAATTACAACTATTTTTCATTTGGCTAAGTGCATACTCTTATGTCATAATCACCCAGGACTTGCACCTGGAATTTAACATGACGAGTAGACTGATATTCCACTACTGAAATACAAAAAAGTAGAAATGTCAAAAGCATCTGTTAACAATTTTTTTTTTGCGAGTGGTAGATGAGATACACAAATAAATTGAGAAACCATCAAATATCAATTGATGGCGCATATCTAACTCCAAAATTCTGGATCATTTTGAAAAGATCTAAAATTGTATCAGTCAATTGACGTCTTGCAATCATTTCACTTCAACTTCACTTGAAAAATTGGTGCATCCTACATAATTAGTGGTAATCTTGGCAATGTTGAGAAACACCTTCAAAATACCTCTCTCTGCACTAGTTCTCTGGGAAGATGAGACCATCCACAGAAGCCAATCAAAATGATCACAAATTCCTTTACAATGATGATCATGGCATATAAGACTACTGCCTTAATATATTAAACAAGTAATCATGTATCTCTGGTAGTAAGCATTCTACAAGGGAAGGGTAGCTGCACAGAAAATTGATTATAAAAAATTAGATAGATCCTGAAAAGTGCCTAACTCTCACTGCAACTGTTCAGTTATGTAGAAGTTTTCCTTACCTGGACATGTTAGACATTTGTTCATCGTGCTCCAGAAAGTACAGAACACACATATGACACAAAGAAGTTGCATGATATGACTCGGAATGATCATATATACTTGTGAAAATCTCCAAAGTAAGGTCCTAAACAAAAAACACAGATCTTGGCGCTGAGGCTGGCCATTATGATGTTTCTTTGGGTCTGAAAGACCAAAGTTTGACCAAAGTTTGGTCTGAGTGGATGTTAACCATCATCAATTTTGTGATTTGTCATCACATCATTAGGATAGGTTTCAATAATTGATTTTCGGGTGTTTTCCCATCACATCATTAGGATAGGTTTCAATAATTGATTTTCAAGTGTTTTCCTCCATGGAAGCCTTCTACATAAAGGGGAATCACATTTAGCTTCATCTTGAAAATACTGCATAATTTTTTTTTCAGCCAAGGGTGGGATCAGAGAGCCTGAAACCCTACAAGAGTTCACGGCAGAATTTGCTATCAGAAGCCCTAGTTGTCCACTATGCTCCCTTGAGTTCAATCATTATAAAGATATATTCAAGCCCGGTGCATACTAATTTGATCTTGGACATCTCTATCCCCATACTGGACATGGTACAAAAACCAAAGACAATGGATTGTATACAATAAGGATAAAGATTGGATTGGACATGGTTTTTTACCGCTACTCTTTCCAATCCTTGTTGCCTTCATTTCCATGATACAAGTAACAAGAGATGTGTACTGAATAGAATTGAAAATATATATTCATGTCATGATAAAACATCCAAATAAAAGAAAAAAACTCTATAATACTAGTTCACTATATTTTCTCTTTACACTGAATTTCCTAAGCATCGATTGACTAAATTGAGCCTTGTACAGATGATATCATGAATCAGTTCAATCAAACAAAGAAAAACTTCTTGTGAAGTGTTCATTGTGCAAGTGGTACTCCTTGCATTAAAATCCCATCACTCTTTTTAGCTTTTGAGTTCCATATGAAGTTGGGTTTGTTACATGTAGGATTTAGACCTGCACAATCTGCTATAAATCCTGTTGATAAAAGGAGCTCTCGACATCCAAATTGTTTCGTATAAAAAGGTTACAAGGAATGGTGTTGGGAGTGTTCCTTTCAAACACATTTTGACGATTTTAACATTACATTTAGTTACAGTTACCCAAAAGAGAGAAATCTCTCTTCTAGCATTTAAAATACTACTAGAGGGATTGTAATTCCTCTACAAATTGGGTTAAATTTGATAAATGGATATTCTAGCTAATAAATAGCAAAGAATTGTTTTCCTAGGAGATTTCTATACAAGAATGCGTGACTATGCTCGCATTGCATTTCAGGAACATTTTCTATGAGGGCTGGCACTTATGGGACATGAACATCCTTCCATGAGGGAAATGTCCTCTTCACGTGCCAATATACATGCTATCTCTGGATTAGCTAGAAATGACTTGGCAGCAAGGTATCCAACAATTGACCAGGTCTAGTATAGTCGATCCTGCTTGCCAATAAATCTCGTTGTTTTGGTGTCATAATACTCTAGCCACTGGTCTTTCGAAATCCTCTTCTCTGCAATTTCAACTGCTTTACTTGCTAGATCTATCCTCCCCATTTTTATGCATGCAATAGTAAACTGCATCCAGAAACACAAGTTAGAAAACCAAACCTTCAATAGTAACAACTGTAGTAAATATGGATGAACTGGTACCTACCAAAGAAGTGTTGGCTATGATCCTCCAATATGATACGACCAAGGCCTGCATGGCATATTTTGCAGCTATTAATACCACAAAATAGAAATCCTATGCTGAAAAGTGATTCAAGCATGTATTTTTTTTCAATTCTAATTCCATCCAGTTCTAGAATCATTTTGTATGCTTATATTGCATGCATTAGGTCGGTTCCATATCAAGAAATCAAAAACAATGTTGGATAGATGATCACAGATGACAGCAATAAGACAGGTGAACATAATACTTTTTCGACATCATATATCACAGCTATTAATGACATGAATAGAAATCCTAAGCTGAAAAGTGATTCATGCATGTGTTTTTATTTTCCTTTTCTACTTCCATCCATTTCTAGGATCATTATTTATGCTTATATTACATGCATCAGCTATGTCCCATAGCAAGCAATAAAAAATAAAGCAGGAAAAATGAAGCAGATGGCAACATTGGGATAGGTGAAGATAATACTTTTTCAGCATCTTACAATAGGTACATTCCAACATACAACAAATAGAATGCAATTGCAAAATCCCATCAAAGAAAAAGCACTATAAATCTAATTAGGACAACATTGTATAGCCTAACAAAAAACCTCTCTAGGTAGAAGAAGCTCACATAACTTGATGCCAACAAAAAAAGAAAAAATGACTTTGGTAAGAGGCCGAAAGATATAATAACTCTAACCATGACAACAATATATCATGTATTCCAACCCCTTGATTATATTGTTGTGTATGATCCATTGTTACATCCATTCAGCTATGGTGCATAATCTCTACTTTTTTCTATAGTTCATTGCTCTTTTAGAGCTTTGGAACAAGAGGAAATAAATAAAGTATGAGTAGAAGAAGGTCTATGTTTTACCCAAGCATCTAGATTAGAATGTGTTTGTGTTAAAACTTAAAGGATCAGATCCAATAAATTTGGAGACAGAGGACTTCCCCACCTGGGAAATATCCAGGCCGTTACATAGCTAAAGAAGGATATACCCTTCTCCACTATAAAAGGACCCTAGAAATTGCCTCGGATCCCAAATGGAGCAAACCTTGGTCATTAGTATACATTCAAATACTGATTTTTTCTTCTGTTTAATGGCTCATCAAAAACATCTAACTCATAAAATCTCCTCAAGAAAGACATCTTAGGTATGTTTTGGTGTCTTCTTTGCAAAGAAAATGAAGAGAGTTCAGCTCATTTCTTCTTGTAATGCCCCCCCTTGATTCGAGTCATTGAATAAGAAATGAAAGATATTAGACTTTCCTTGACACACCATGGCCCTGGCTTGAAATGAAGTATTTTCTTATAGTATGTATAATATACTAGTACTACCATTTGAATGTGAATAGTTTTTAGAGTAAGTTTTATTGTCTTTGCAGAGAATGGAATCTATAAGTTTAAAGAAGGTATTGACCCAAACTAATGAGCAATTACGGTCAATAAAACAAGAGATACATGTCCCATATCTTTTCAATTATCCCAACCTGCTTCCTCTTCTTTATCACTCTAATATTGCAGTGAAGGTAGTGTTTTCACTATTTCAACACTTTTTTTATAAAGTTGTTGTTGAGCGTAATTACTGTGTAATTTTTATGGAAATCTGTATAGCTGAAATGTTGTAGGAAATAAGCTTTGCAGTTTTTTTACCTCCAACAGTGGCTGAAAATAAGTTGCACTGAGATATGCATACCACCTCATCAAAATTATGACTAGTCATCATAAACACCAATAACATGGTAACTCTTTCTTAGTATAAGTAAATTTCTTATGCATAATAGTTCAATCACGATATTTGTAGAGTTCTTGTGTAATCGTCATAGAGCTTTGTTGTTTTGTAGTGTATGTGTCTTAAATTAGCTACTACATAGAGTTTATTTTGATGTTTGACAGATTAGGGTTATAACTTATGTGGTGGAATGTTTTGAGGGAACCAAGGATTGCAAACATATACCTCTGGCATATTATTCTATGTTTATCAATGGATAACTCTTCAATATCCCAATTAAGGATGCATTTTCTTTTGGTCTATAAAGGAGAAAGTTTTCATTGATAATACAAAATGTTTAGTCTTGGTGGTGGTTGTTTAGTCTTGGCAGCCCTGGTGGTTGTTGTTGTTGTTTACATGCCAGTCCAAGGTTACATCGAATACAACCTTTCACCAACACATTCATTTGAAGCATGGATCTATTAAACACTGAGGGATAAATAAAAATCTATGTGCAAACCTCTCAATGCTTAAATAATTTTCGTCTACGATGGATCTATGCTAGTTTATTTTAATTTTAATTTATATTTGTTGACTTTTATTTTCTTGTTTTTTGTTTTCGATTTGATATTGGACGTCAATTTTTTCCCATTTTAGTTCTATGCACATTACAAGCGTTACACATCTCATCCATACTGGGCTGTAGAATGCACTTTTCTTTTCTCAGTGAAATCATTTAGGAAATGGCCATTCTTTTTATGATCCCCCCATATTGTCTATTTTATTGGCATTTACCCCAAGTTGATCCCATTGACCTAATTTAGCAGCCATTTGTTGGACATCAATAATTATTAATTATCTTATCTACAAAATTCTCTTTGCTTAAAGGCTTCATTTATTTGATCTTAAGTGTTACATATGGGTTCAATCTCTTTCTTTTGGACTTGCTCTTGGATGAAATGATAATGGAATTCAATATGCTTTGTCCTTGCATGGAAGACTAGACTTTTAATAAACTTAATGACGCTTTTATTGTCACAGAGTAATGGTGTTGTTTTTTCCTAATGAAGATACAATTCAGCAAAACTCCTCAACTAAATAGCTTCACATGTTGCTCCAATCACTGCTTTCTATTAAGCCTCTGCAGATGATAGAGCAACTATATACTGTGTTGTACTCCATGAAATGGTAGATGAACCTATGCTGAAATAAACCTACCCTATTTGAGTTAGTGAAGCAAACTAACCTGAAATATCCAATTTGACTATTGAAATTCAAAACTTGATGCATATTTGATGTTTCTCTTTGGACACTTTATTGCTTTGTAATGTATGATTTGGGGACTAGTCATAAATATATAAAGCATGTTGACTTAAAACCTTAAATCTAATCTAGCTTCAGTGAGAAATATCAAGCTTCCTACCAGTCTGTACAAAGTTGCACTAATGGCTTGAGTTTTTTTCAAAGCTGAAAATTTGATTCCTTTTATACTGGTGTAGTTGATGGTTTGCAATCATTTATCTTGAAACTTTTGAGAATTTTACAAGCATACTTCTGAGACATGAAATTCAGTCACTTCCTTAGCATATATCCATACATAGGAAACAATGTAGATCTCTCGAGTCCACCATTTCAAAAGTCTTTTCAAGATTAAATTTCATATCTTCATTTCAATTTGTATTGTTAAATGTAAGAATTCTATCATCAATATACAATACAATGATAATGATCATATCATTTCGGATCTTCACATACATGTTAGGATCTATCATTTCTTGTGAATCTACTTGTCCTAAAGTACTCATGTATTTTTGAATACCATCCTGCTTAAGAGTGTAAAGTGTCTTGGTTTACAAAACAAATTTTCTTTTACCAATTCAGTGAAATGTTTAGGCTATTCCAAGAACAAATCTCCTATGTTTTACCATTTAGAAATGTATTTTTACACCGATAGGTGTTTATATATTAGAATCTGGGGTGGACTAGTGCCTATGCTTTTCTTGGATTGCATGAGGATGAGACAAGTGTAATGTCCATATTGATTTTATGGCAGTCATTCCAATTCAAAATAAACAACCATAAAAAATAAAAAAAAATTGACAGCTATGCATGGATAACAGGGAACTAATGCATGAATAACTCATAGCTTATGCACATGGAGAACAAGTAACTTGTTGCTGGCACTTAGCATGGGACCTATCGGTGTCCACCAACCACAAGTTATGTGGTTGTGCTAGTTTACACCAATATAGAAAACTTTCCATGCACATTGAGCTGCCAATGCAAGTGCAAGTAACATGGTGATCATGTTGGCCATTGGTGGAAATATCTCATCATAGTATATGTCCTCTATTTTCTCAAATCATTTTTGTAAATTTTACCTACTTCTATACTTATATACTACCATCAGATTTATATCCCATTTACAACCAATTGTTTCTTGTATTTTTGCAACTCAATACATTTCCATGTATCATTTATTTTGTAATTTTTGTTTTCCTTTCATGATATCCTCCCACTCTGAAGGTCTGGAACCATTTCTCATGTAACGACAGTTGTTTCTTAGGGATTTTTTTGAAGTTTCAAGTGCCAGAATTAATTTTCCTGGGATTTATGTCATCATGTGTCAAAGAACCTTTACCTTTTGATTTCTTAAGTTGGTTTATGGTTTGAATTCAGATCGGAATAATCATTGATTCCTTCAAAGTGTAGAAATAAGGGGGGAATATGGCTAGCTTGGGGTGTTGGTTCCTGGCCTCGGGGGAATAATGACACATAACTTATCTATTATCTTCCTCCGACAATGGATGTAGTAGGTTTATGTTAAGAAACAATCTTCTTATGTTAGCTGTTGGGGGATGGAGATTTTTGTCCCGAATTTTTTTCTTGAACACTTTTCAAGCTCTGCACAGTTGAGGGAACCCTCTCTATCGGCCATGAGAACCTAGAATAAAAGAGTTTCCTGAGAGTGATGGATATTATTGTTGTGGCTGTGAAAGTGTGGGGTTCAATCCCTTTTAACTAGTTTGTCATCTTCTCCACCTTTTCAAGTGCCAAAAATTCAATTCTTCAGGAAATTGAATTTCACTTCAATCCTGGTTCTATTCCATACCCACAACACATATTGCAATTGAAGGTATGGATGACAAGATTTTTTTATGTAATTTCATGATAAATTTTCATTTTTTTCTAAGTTATCTTGGCATTTGATTAGCCTCTTCCCAGTTCCATTTTAATTCATTTGTATTTATTGTATACATGATTTAGATCTCAGTCATGCTCTGTCGATCATTGATCATCCATTGTAGTTTGTGAAGTGGTTCTCAGTTTCCAGATTTCTTTGTGTAAAGTAGTGGGAATTCTATAATTTTGTTTTTTGTTTTGGTTGGAAGACTAACCCTAATTATCAAATATTTAGGCCTTACTGAAGTGGACTTGCTAGGATTTTTTGGTTGTATTAAATACCTCTTTGCATACAAAGTTCAAACTAACCAAGCTCCTGTTTACAACAAGTTTTACCTGGCATACAAACTAACCAAGCTCTTGTTTACAACAAGTTTTACCAAGTAAGTAAACCTACTTGACCCAAAAATCAAGACCCATTGACAACCTAGACTGCATTTTTACTATATCCAGGGTCGGTGATCTCCGTGCTCTTCTTCACCATTAGTGTTGTTTTCTCTCTCTCTCCTTGTTTCTTCTATGTGAAACTTCCAACACCCATTTCATGTACCATTCCCTTTTATTTTTACATTTCTCATTTCTCATTTTTGGTAACATGGCATTACATCTGTAGGCATTGTTGTAGGAAAACCAAGGTGGATGTGCAATCTATCAGAATGGAAACTAATAGTTTTTATATGCTAGTGTTTAGAATCCTTCTATTTCAAATGTGTTGGTTCTCGATGAGAAAACATAATAATATTGAAATGTATGTCAATAGGCATGATAGGAAAAACACATGACAAATTATACATAAAACAATAAAGGTGAAACATTATTTCAGGAACAATGATGGAATCTTATGTGTTAATATTGCTCATCTTCCTGATTCTTAAAGGGTTCTAGCTCAATGGAAGAGCGCCTGCCTTATAAGCAGGAGGTCGGTGGTTCGATTCCTCCATGTCCTAATGATATTGCAATATATTTCTAAAGTTAAAAATGTAGTAGTGCAAGATTGATGCAATATTAGATGCAACACTAAATGCGAAAGAGGATGTAAAAGTAGACGTCACACAAAAGATAAAAGTAGATGCAAAATTGGACCTTATGTCAGATGCAAATGTGGACACAAAAATGGATGTTACACTAATCACAAAATTGGATGCAAAAAAAGACTCAACACTAGACACAATTAATGACTCAAAACTAGATGCAATACTAGGCCCAAAATTAGACGCATCAGTAGAGGCAAAAGTGGACTCCTAACTAGACGTAAAATTGGACATTAAATTGGGCACAAAATATGGTGTATCGATGGACATAAAACTAGGTGTAACACCAGGTGCAAAACTGGAGGCAATACTTGGCGCAAACAAAAACTTAAAACGAGACACAATATTGGATGCAAGATGGGACGAAACATTGGATGTAAAACTAGACGTAATATTGAATGTAAGATGGGATGCAACATTGGACACAAAACTGGATGCAATATTAGATACAAACATGGTTGAAAAACCAGTCACAACATTAGGCGCAACACTGGGTGCAACATTTGACTCAAACATACATGCAAAAAAAGACATCAATCAGGATGCAACGCTAGGTGCAAACCTAGATGCAAAATACGATGTAAAACGAGATGAAACATTAGGCACAAACATGGATACAAAAGAAATGTAAAACAAGATGAAAATTAGATGCAAAAGGGGATGCAAGATTATAAGTAAAATTGGATGCAAAACTAGATGCAAAACAAGACGCAATATTGGGCCCAAAATTAGATGCAAAGCTAGATGTAATGCTAGATGCAAAATTAGACACATAATTTGATGCAAAACATGGTGTAAGACTCGATGAAAAACTAGGAGCAAAATAAGATGCAACATTGGATGCAAAAATAAGCGTCAAACTAGATGCAAACAAGGATGTAACAAAGGAATCAAAAAAAGATGCAAAAATGGGCGCAAATAAGGGCGTAACAAAAGATGCAAAAAATTGGGCGCAAAAATGGACACAAAAATGGATGTTAAAAAGGACGAGAAAAAAGATGCACTAGACGGAATTTTATGAAATTGTACAATAGAACCAGGTTTAGTGCTGGATTGTTCACCAAAATTGGGAAAAAATTACACTAAAATCCGGCGCTAAATCTGATGCTAAATCCAGTTTTTGTTGTAGTGCAAGTGGTGTTTTTTCTGAAGAGAATTCATCTCTTCATCCATGACAACTTGCCATCTCAGATCCTTCTGAGAATGGTAGTAGGAATTTGGGTCTGAAATTATCATCAAATAAGAAGATTCAGACAGCAAATAATCAGGACAAGAGAGCACAATACCTGCTCTTTGGAAATCAGACCGTGTTCTCCTTAGATCATCCGGATTTCCAATGTTATCTCCCACAGAGGAGAGTGTCTGTCGGGCCCAAGTTGGGAGATGATTTTGTAATTCAGGTTTTGATTTAGCAGTTAATGTTTGCTGTACACTGATATCAGAAAATAGAGGATCCAAATCAGGTTCATCACCCCCAATTTCATCATCCAAATATTTAGTAGAATAGGAAGGAAATTCAACAGTTTTCTCCTTCACTAGTTCCACCTCTTGAAGAGGCTCATCGAATTTGACACTCCTTTCGATGATGATCTGTTTTGTTTTGATATCCAACAGCTTGAAACCTTTTGATTCATTAGGATACCCAATAAATAGACATTTTATGCTTTGCAGTTGCAAAGCCCTTCTTTTATCAAGTGGAATTTGGGCCCATGCAGTGGACCCAAACACCCGCAGGTTCGACACATCCGGCTTGTGTCTGAAGTATGCTTCGAAAGGGGTCTTCCCTTTCAAAGATGAGTGTGGAAATCTATTATGAATGTATTCTATAGCATGCATGGCTTCAACCCACAAATTTGCAGCCAAATTCTTTGATTCCAACATACAGGTGGTCATCTCCTTGAGAGACCGATTTTTCCTTTCCGCTACACCGTTCTACTGGGGAGTGTAGGGAATTGAATGTTGGACTTGAATATCACTTTGGGAGCATATGTGTAGAAACTCATTATTGAAATACTCCTCACCATTATCAGATCTCAAGATCTTGAACTTTTGTCCAGATGCATTCTCGATCAAGGCCTTTAGTTCAGTGATTTTTTCACAAACTTTAGACTTCTTTTTGATAAAGAAGACCCATGTGTACTTGGAAAAATAATCAATAAAAGTCATAAAATACCTTGATCCATTCATGGATGTGATAGGCATGGGACCTTTGATATCAAAATGTATCATTCCCAAGATGCATGTAGCTCGGCTTGCCTTCCCCCGATCGAACTTGTGCTCAGGGTGCTTTCCAACAACACAACCCTTGCAAATTCTAGTGGTTTCCTTGATGACCGGGAGGCCTTCAACCATGGAATTTTTCTGTAATTTATACAATTATTTGAAGTTGAGATGGCCGATCCTCTCATGCCACAGTCTACTAACTTCATTTCCATGAGTCAGCAGTGTGGTGGGCTTTGCATCCACCACAAAATGGGAAAATTCATAGGCTTTTGCATCATGGTTTGCAAGTCCTTTTGCAACAAGTTTTCCAGATGCAAGTTTTGTGATATCTACATCATTTGGGATGAAGGATACTCTCTTGGGAACTCCCATATGTGTCATTTGATAAACACTCAAGAGGTTTGATGCCAGAGACGGTACATACAAAACATTTGAAAAATATCCATTCTCAAGATCAACAGTACCTTGTCCTTATGAAATGATGGTGGAGTCATCTCCCATGTGGATGGGGATGGATTTGCTGGTCTCCAAAGATGAGAAGGAGTCTCTTTTAGCCATCATGTGGTTTGAAGCTCTAGAATCTATCAAGAGTGCTTTGGACTTCGAAGTGCTTGCCATGAGGGCATGACCTCTTTCATGCTATGGTTCCCGATCTTGCTGATCTCTCCTCTGAAAGCTTTCCAGAAGATTGATGTGATTTCTCTCAAGGAGAGAGGTAGCTTCATCAAGTTTCTTCTTCATGCAGTCATGTTCAGGGTGGAATCTCTTCTCGCAGTATGAACACTTGACTTTCTCCTTTCCACGATTCCCTTTTTCTTTGTTCTTCTTTGAGCCGGAAGACTCTTCATGCTGCTGATTTTCAACTTTAGGCTGAGAGATATGTGGAGGATTTGAAGGAATCATATCTTGTAATAATAAGAAAGTAGTTGAGTGGTTGACTGAATAGTGCATCTCTCATTATGATATGGTTATATTCTTCTCAAATAAGTTCATGTATAAAAGAGAGTGCTCTCTCTTCATTTTCTATCCTAGATTATCTTAGAATATCTTGGATCTTAGATTATATTAGAGAATAGTAGATTGTAGAAGTTAGTCTTGACTTTGTAATATGGAGAAGGGAATTCTTAGATTTTGTTCATAATATTGGTTTTGATACTTTCATGATTTGTCATTGATTCTTGTGATGTAAATTAATATTGCTTGATTGTTAATGTGAGCTCACATGTGTTGTCTTATTGCTCTTCATATGTTGTCTTTTTTTTATGCAATTCACTTTCATCCATGTGTTTCATCTTCCTGCATTAGACCAGCAATTGCGTGTTTCAGCTTAAGGGGGGTTAGATTAGATTAGTCTTAGTTTCACGGGGTGGGGGGGGGGGCGGTTAGATTAGCTTAATTTTGATTCAGTCCTGCATATACTTTGCATGTGCTTTGTAAGCCTACGAACCTCAGATTGACAAATTAAATGGCTGGGAAATTTACTACAACAGAATTAAAAAGACATTAATTCGGCCCAACATTTTGGCGTCGTTACCGGGGAAGCACGATGGATTGAAGTTTAGTTTGATTTTTCTGCAAGCGTACACTAGAGTGTGAATTTCAATTTCTGCAAAGAGTGTTTCAATTTTTCAAGTGTGAATTTTAATTTCAACAAGTGTGTTTTCTCGCAACTATGAAGAGTAATTGTTTTTCTTGTATAGAGTGTCTTTTTTTAATTTGTTTCAGCAAGAGTGTTTATTTAAATTTTTCATTTAGATTTGGGTGCTGTAAGAATCCCTTTTTCAAAATGATTTAACAATGAGTTTAAGCTTGGAACAACTCACTCAGATCCTTGAGAAAGTAGGGATCTCCTCTTCTCTCGAAAAGGAGATCCTGACAATAGCTGAGAGCTTAATCACTCCTCCAAAAAAAGATGAGGAATCAACATATGAAGAATCCTGCACATTTGATGGAGAACAATCATGTGAACAAGAGATCGAGGAGGACCATGAGGAGTTGCAGCATGATTTGAGGAATGAGAACTATGCCTACGAAATCCCTATCGAACGATGGTTTCAAACGAGTACGAGGTTAGAACAATTTAGTTTTACTTTTTTTCTAGATAATTCATAGTCACAGCAATTAATTTCACACATTTTTGTTTATCCTCATCTTCTATTTGCAAAATTAACACCAAACATATTCTTATCACTGTTACATGAATGTCTACACTGGATATTTAACAACACATAACTATGTTCTAAATTCCAATTAGCATAGAGTAGGTAGAATTTTATTTCCAGTCTTTACTTTCACCCAGAATAAATATGCTCTCCTTCGCGCTTCGTGCAATCGCGAGGATCAGAAAGTAGTATGTTTTCTAAAATTTCCAGAAATGAATAATTAATGTTTTGCAACATGCTTAATTGATTTCATCTTTATTTTGCAATTCATTATCTCCATTTGCTAAAAAAAAATTCAATTTGTAAAATAAAACTAGTTTGCGATTTCATGTGGAAAATTCATTTTTAAGCTAAACAAACGCTGAAATTATAATGCTGAAAAGCAACTGCAACTCCAAGATGAAACAACGCAAATCCAAGCTAAAACAACAGCTCTAACAACTGTGGCTGAAACACACTTTTTCGGCTAAAACACATAAGCTGAAACAAGCAATTGCTGAAACAACACAACTTCGAGCTAAAACTCCTTTTCTCGGTTCTTGGTTTGCATGCGAAATTTTTTATGTTTGACTGTTTCAGGCACTCGACCTCTGTTTTGGTTTGAACCTGCAAAATAAACACATTAGGTGAATAAAAACTAAACCAAGTTTTTCTATGCTGAAACAATAGCTGAAATAGTGAAACACCTGTAAGATTTTCCTTTATTGGAGTTGCAGCCATCTTTTTACTGTCATCCTTCATCCTGTAGCTGCCTGAAAATTAACCTTGCAATAATGCCTCAGCTAAACCATTTCTGAAATTTCAGTATTTGTGCAAACCATCCATCTACAAAAGATCCTTCGATCTAAAGAACAACTTGCACACATAAACTGTTAGTGGCATACTCTGAATTGATTGTGAGTAAAAGAAATTGTAGGTTGAATAAAATGCCTTAATTTATACCTAAAACTGCAACAAATTAGGGCCGCATGGGATAATTTAATCACTTGACTCCCAAGCTTCAAGATTTCATGCCTCTGATCTTCCCTGCACTTGTTATCCATCGCACCTGTTATCTCTCGGCCAGCTTGGCGAGCATCTTGACCAAATGGTAACGCGCTCCTCTCATTGATAGTTGTGAAAAGATATTAATCATGGAGAAATACACACAACAAATAAATCGATCATTACTTTCCTAGGCCTGGGTAGTTAGGTGAGTATTGCATCTCCATCTAAAACGGAAGGGAATTGAATAAATCTCCAACAAATGGCCTGCAAATGGCTCTTACAGCCTTAACAAAAAAATGCATGCCAGATAAGAAACCTTGATTCGCGGCTCGATTTGCGAGCATACAAAAAATAATATTGAAAATCCAAGACATTGGTTTTGTGTGTAATAGTATCATTTACCTGACTCGTGAGGAAATCACCAAAAAAATCCACGGTTTGCGATATACAGCTGGTTCTTCAAGAGGGTATTTTCCAGATTTACTGTTGCGGTCGGTTCCAAGCAGCTGAAACAGTAAACTCCAAGCTAAAACATTAGCTGTAACAGCTACAGTTGAAATACATAAGCTGTAACGCTGTGGCTGAAACATTGGCTCAAACAGTGTTACGCCTTAAAATTCTCATTGGTTTGAGTCGCATCCAAACCTATATTGAATTATCCTTCATGACTTGATCCTGTAGAAATTTAACTCTGCCACATCAATAAAATAAGAACAAAATGCCTTAGCCAAATCCACCTACAATCAAAATCAAAATATATATAATGCGTGCAGTTCTCCACAACCTGCAATAAATAGTAAGATGGAAATTGTAAAAGATAAAACTTATTAGAATTCATGGTCTGTAACAATGCTTCATTTTCATCTTCCAACCTCAACTGCTGAAATTTAGATATATCATTGATGCGCAATTCATTACTCTCGTATTTTGCTGTAGTTTTCTTTCGTGCAGGAAATCGTTCTAAGCATTGCTTAGAGCTATCAGTTACCCAGATACCATTGTCAAGAAGGAGAATATGATCACTGTGGCTGTAATGAGAAAAAAAAATAACTTAGAACTATGGGCAGAAGCAACAGATAGATACTTATGAGGCAGGTATGCATATATTTTATATTAATGTTGATTCATGATCTAACGGAAGTTGCAACTGCTGTCACAACTGGTTGTTGTAGTTGGTTGTTGCAGCCGCTGTCGCAGCTAGTTGTTGCGGACGTTGCCGCAGCTAGGTGGTGTCGCTGCTGGCCATTGCAGCCGATTGCTACAGTTGTTGTCGCAGCTGGTTGTTGCAACTGGTTGTTGCAGGTTTCTATTGCAACTAGCTATTACACCTATTAAAATTTTTAAATTCTAAATGTTGAATGCCTAGGAACGCGGATCGGATAAATTCAATTTTGAGTGTTTTTGCCATTATTTTTATTTTATTTTATTTTGGTGTTATAAAATAAAACAAAAACAAGAAAATATATATATATATAT
>LPNX010429742.1:157344-185257 GCA_001517045.1 Pseudotsuga menziesii | reverse complement strand
GAAAGATATGGGTGAGGCATCTTATGTGATAGGAATTGAAATATTCCGGGATCGATCACGTAGAATGCTAGGATTGTCTCAGAAGGCTTATATCGAAAGAATTCTAGAGAGATTCGGAATGGATAAATGTTCAACTGGTGATGTCCCTATTCAGAAAGGGGATAAGTTCAGCCTTATGCAATGTCCGCAGAATGAATGGGGACGAAAACAGATGGAAAGAATTCCTTATGCTTCTGCAGTAGGAAGTTTAATGTATGCACAGACTTGCACTAGGCCAGACATCAGTTTTGCAGTAGGTATGCTGGGAAGATACCAAATTAATCCTGGATTGGAACACTAGAAAGCTGCAAAGAAAGTGATGAGGTACTTGCAGGGAACGAAGGATTACATGATCACATTTAGGAGGTCTGATAATCTGGAGGTGATTGGCTACTCAGACTCGGATTTTGTTGGATGTGTTGACAGTAGGAAGTCTACTTTTGGCTATTTGTTCCTATTAGCCAGAGGAGCAATATCATGGAAAAGTGCGAAGCAAACCATCACTGCTTCATCCACTATGGAAGCTGAATTTGTGGCATGCTTTGAGGCCACGATTCATGGATTGTGGCTGCGAAATTTTATCTCAGGACTTGGGATTGTCGACTCTATTGCCAAGCCGCTGAGGATTTACTATGATAATGCCGCAGCTGTATTCTTCTCTAAAAATGACAGGTATTCTAATGGTGCTAAACACATGGAACTGAAATACTTTGTCGTTAAAGAAGAAGTTCAGAAACAACGAGTGTCAATTGAACACATAAGCACTCTGCTCATGGTTGCAGATCCATTGACAAAAGGATTGCCACCGAAGACATTTAAAGAACATGCTTATAGAATGGGGATTGAACGTAGCACATAACAGTTGCTACCTTTATATGAATCACATAATGTTGTTTGTTTTAATTAACACTCTGAGATCTTAATAAAAGTGTTTCTGTTTGATAAATCCTGTTCTAAAAGTGTACGTACATGTATGAGAATAAATGAATGATGACAGGAATAGTCTCTGACAAGGGACATTATTGTTGGACCTTATGAAATCACTCCTTGTTTACAGACTTATTAAACAGGTTACTAATGTCGTGGTGCATGAAAGGGACTATGTTGTCCTATTAACATGGAACTGTCATGACTCGCATTACTAGGTTGTTTAATTATAGTATTATGATGACCAAACTAAAAAACCAAGATGAATGTGACTTATGGCGCACCTAATGTATACTCTGATAAACTCTAACATTAAGTTATCATATGTGCCAAGTGGGAGAATGTAAGACTAAATTTAGAAAATTCAGTTTTACGTTGTCCATATGAAGAGACGGGTTCTTGGTAGCCGTTTCTATTTCTCCTACTTCGATGGACAGGTGGAGAATGAATGTCATGGGGAAACCGGTCCTCTCTCTGCCTATAAATGATCCTTTCAGAATACCCATCAAACAAGCTGAAGGAACGCATTGGTCCAGGGTAAGAGAGAGAAACCGCTTTCTGTTCTGTGCTAGGTTTCTTCAATACGTCGCTGGAAAGGAGCAGCAGCGACAGAGGTGTCTGGAATCCAACTCAGGCTGTCAAGATGGAACAAGGTATTACGAATTTGCTGTATATATTCCGTTGCTTATTTAATGTTGATCAATGGAAAGTTTCAGATCCATAAACGCTGACAGGACCCGCCGGCGTCTTAATGCACACGGAGGTATTCTCATCCATATGCACCCTGGATCTCATCTGGTTTTTTTTTCAATTTTCTTGAGTATTAACCATACTTCATAGAAATTGATCAAATCAAATGAAACGTGTAATTGAACAGATGTGGTGGGGGCTCACATTTCCGTCCTTTGTCAAATGACATGTGTAATTGAACAGATGTGGTGCGGGCTCACATTTTCGTCCTTTCGGAGACAGGTGGGAGACATGGGTTATGGTACTAGTAGCTTCTTTATCCCATTTTTTCTTCCTGTTTTAACTAAAACTTTGCGGTCACTAAGAACATTAAGATTATATAACGAAAAATGTAAGGCAGGCATCAGATCATTGACGGGAGATTAAAGCAAAGAATCAAAAGAGACTTGCTCATATCAAACGGTAGCTAAGAAACCCAAGGTCTAATTATCAATTGCAATTTATATCAAGCAAAGCTCAATCATAGAAATGGAATATTGTGCATTAACTTTGATGAAAATGCAGTGATTTGGAGCACCCAGGATACTTCGCTAAGGGTAAGTTATTTTCTTGCCCGACCCAAGAAGGGCGAGGACAGCTTTTGGCAAAATATATCCTTGAATTCATTCTAGGATCACTCTATGGTGTTCAACTCCTTTGCCATGATAAAACCCCTTATATTGTTCAATATCTATGCCATCATACACTTCTCCCAGGCAAGGTGTATCCATGCCAAAAAAATGTTTCTTGCATAGTGAATGCATTGAAAAAGCCAACACATGGCGCGCCCTTTTGAAACAATTTAACATTTCCTTGCTCATGGGCCTTTGCTGTATTTGTCATTGCCTTCCATTTCTCTACTCGCTGTAACTTACATAAGGTATAATCATTTGTTTACCCTTCCCTTCTGCTTAATTGTCTTCCATCATCATGAGTAACGAAAGTGCACCAGATTTATTCTCGAGGCTTCCAGATAAGGCAGTATGCCATGTCTTTTCTAAGCTCCTTGTTACATAGGCTATCAGATACTCCATTCTTTCTCACATATGGAGATTTCTCTACACCCAAATTCCCCTACTCACTATCTTTCTGGTCACGCCTCCTTTCAGATGATAGCCCTCCTTTCGGATGATGATGATGATGAGGCCAGGTTCAAGTGTTTCAGACTGGAGAATATACTCTAAATATAAAAACAGATCGGATCGAGCATAATGATGATACCAAGCATTTAAATATGTAGAAAGAGGGCGTCAATTGTGCAGATACATCAAGGAAAACAACAGATCGGAGGACTCCTTGATCGACCAAAATGATGATACCAAGCATCTAAATATGTAGAAAGAGGGCGTCAATGGATAATAGTAGGGAATAAAATTTCTAATAGTATTTACATTTTCTAAAGTTGTTAAAACTTAAAATGACAGGCCTGGAAAACAGGTAAACGCCATTAAATTTTCCGCCAATTGGAATTTAACCAGGCTTGTTGGCATAGATCACCGCGAGGCATATCCCATTAAATATGGGATGATGATAGATTTTTGGGTGAGAGTTCCAAGTAGATTGCTTGGCAGATTGTCAGGTTGAGATTAAATTGAGAGACAATCTTATTCATGATGCGGCTCTTATAAAACTCACTTGAGGCAACCAGGTAGGACACTTATCCTTTTAAAAAAGATTCATGTGAAAACTTCATCTTGCATCATTTATGGAATACACTAAAAATTATTTTTCATCTCATTTATGTTCAATCATTTATTGGATACACTACAAATTATTTTTCATCTCATTTATGTTTAACATATAGAGAGAAAGGAGCACATGTTGTCTAATAATACAACCTATTTTAGATTAATTTATTTTATAGAGCAAGACAATAATGATTGTAAATTTCAAGAAGATTTTATGTTTAAGAAAATAAAATTCAATAATAAGCATAATGAGTCTAATTAGTTCTTAAAGTTATCCCCTCTCTTAAATTTAACCCCTCTTCATAGGATAACTCCACTAACATCTAGGTGCAAGAGATGCAATACTTCACAATTATTTGAAAATATATTTTCTCTCTATTTTGTGATCCAAAATATATTTTCCTATTTTGAATGACTCGATAGATGAAAAATGATTCTTTGAAAATATATTTTTTTCTCTATTTTGTGATCGAAAATATATTTTCTCTCTATCCCATAAAAAAGGGAAAAAGGGAGACAGGATAAAAAAAATTGAAAAAAATCGGAAAATTAGAAGAGGAAGTTGCATTTCTAAGGAATTGGAGTTTCCTTCCCCGCGAAAAACCATTGTCATACATTGGAAATCCTATGATCTTGTCATTCACTTATGGGGGATTCATCGTTTGATTCTAGTGAATTTTATAAATTAACTTTTGTTGCCATCCCAATGCTGGTTTGTTACTTCATTATAACAGATTTCCGGTTATGGCTCACGGTTTGATTCTGGTGAATTTTATATTAACTTTTGTTACCATCCCAATGCCGGTTTTTTAGGTGATTATGGTTTAGTTATTAGATGATATAGTGATGATTGCACATTGACTTTATTTCTATAAATTTCATACAACTGATGGATTACAATATCTCAAAGGAATTGTACTCGTAGGTGGACCCCAAAACATTTGGCACTACCAAGAAAAAGTATACTGCCTTTGGTTTTATTATGGTCGAGGAATTTTACCAAGAATTCGAAAAAAATCATATATCTTATACATGTCTATTTCTAAGGTGTTCCCTTCATTAATTTTTATTTATTATTTATTATTTATTTTTAATCACTATACTTAATACATATATAATAACGTCATTAATAGTATGTTTAAATAATTTTTAAGCAAACAAAGTTAATACATATATAATAAGGAAACAAAGTTAAATATATTTTTATGAAAACAAAATTATGAAAATACTTTATATTTTTAATTTTATTGAAACCCCACTCACACGTTTTCTTATGTCTATTTGAAAAGTGTGGTCTTCATTAATTTTTGTTATATATATATATATAAAAGAGGAGGTCACTAATAATATATTTAAATATATTTTTATCCAAACAAAATTATGAAAATATTTTATATTTATATTTTTACATGGAAATATGTAAATACTTTACATTTATATAAAATCAACGTCATTTATTTAAAATCAAGATATGTTTAGATTACATAATTATGTTTATATGTATATTACATAGTTCATAAAAGTTTACTTAAAGATCAAACAAACTAGTTTTTATTTTTATTTTTACATTTGGCATTATAGCAATAGCTACTAACAACTACGGTGGTGGCTCTTGTTATTACAAAAATCCACAACTTGCAATGTATATGCATAATGGTAATAGCATTTGGCCTAGACTTTCTTCTTTGTAGGGCCTCTGCGTGGCCTTTATATTTACTGCTATTTTGTAGCTTTTAAGTTTTCTTAGGTTTTGTTCATGTATAATCCTTTAAATCTAACCCTAATACTGATACCCAAATTGGAAGCTTTCTCCATGTAACAATTTGAGTATCATTCACAATTCTAGTATTTTTCATTGAAATTTGAGTATACAATATTTAGTGTGCAATATGTTTTAAATAGCTTTGTAAGTATAAGATAGAAACAACTATGCCTCTTTTCTTGTGGATATTAAGTAGCTAATACATTAATACATTTACTGTAAGTATTAGTAGTAAGCTCTATACTTATATTATTTATTTGATGCTTCCTCTTATTCCCAATACTTTATGGTGTTCATGTTCACTTTATTGAACTAGTGTGTTTAACGTATTTCTTACTCGTGCTTATCTATGATGTTGTAGATAAAGATAATTAGTACTTATTCATGTTATGATGTTCATGTTCTCCTTATTGAACCTGTGTGTATCACATTTCTTACTTTGTGCTTATTTGTGATGTTGTAGATAAAGATAGTTACTATTAATCCATGTAATCAATAATCCTCACTAACCTAATAGAGTTCTTGTATAAGCTTCGTCCTATAGAATTATGGTATTACCTCATACTAGTTGACAAATCAAGTCATATGTAAGCTCCTTATTCAACCATATGTTTCAAAAGACAATGACCAAACAAACCTCATACTAGTTGATGAATCAAGTCATATGTAAGCTCCTTATTCAACCATAGGTTTCAAAAGTCAATGACCAAAAAACGTAGATGATTCATATACTATGATTCAAAGCTAAAGGCATGTTAGTAAGCATGATTTGGTAGAATACTGGTACACAATGGTACACAAACATGTAGACAACAAAGAACAAAGGGTCAAACCTATGGCAATTTCAATTCCAAAATGTGGCATTAAAGATGGGTAAATGAAAGCAGCGGGATATACATATGAATTTGCATATACATATGCAATTTGCAGCCTTCAAATTGATTTTTACTAGGGGCTTGTTGATGCATACATAATTTTATGTTATTACCAAATACTCAACTTGTGATTGTCTTTCATTATGTTAATTGATTTTAGGTGTTTGATGTTGGGTAAGAATTGCTTGGTTTTTTGTTTTCTACTTTACCATATATTAATATAAAGAGACTTTATAAAATTAATGATTATTATAAAAATAGTTGCCCCATAAAGTAACCTTCACTACAACAAATTCATGCCTACTTTACCTTAAAAAGTTGGAGAAGAATTACACCCTAACATGGATTATAAAATAATCCCATATGGCAAATCTTGTTTTTTAGTATTTTAGAGTTGTTATTACAAATGTGTTGTCTTTTTAATTTTTTTATTTATTTATTTATAACATTTAGATAATTATGTTGCTTCATTTCAATCAAGTACATGCTTCATTTCAATCAAGTACATAATCCTAATACTTCTTTTAAATCTGATCACTCCTACTATGCAATGGAGTTGTTTGCAATTACAAACAACCAACCATTGCTACTGCAATGTTTTGTACATTGCCACCTTGTGGCTCTTTTCAATGGCATTCTCATCCCTCATAATTCCAAGGGCCTGTTTTAAGATAAGATTTGAAATGTGGATTTATAACCATATAATTGAGGTTTTTTGTTGTGATTTTTTACAGTTTGTAGACTTAAAATATCACAAAGCTCTATCACTACTGCAAAATTGCTAGTTTACTTTCAAGTTAACTTGCAACAACAAGTGACAATGTCGGGGACATTGCCACCACGTGGCTCTTGTTTAGTGTTCTCTTGTGATTATGTGTATGCAAGGGCATATATCAATTCAATGTTTGAACAAAACAAGAGGGTTCTACATCTTCTCTAAGTTATTGGGAAAAGGAGACTCAAGGTGAGTGTTCACACTCTATATCGATTTCAGTACCTCCCCCTCTCTCTCTCTCTCACAGCGAGAAATTATTTGTTTGGTTATTTACAGGTGTGAGGGCCACGATGATGCATCCTCCTTGCATAGGTTTACGGATATGCTCAACCTTATTCATTAATTAGTAATTGAGGTTAGGTAACTTGAGAAGGAATTTGAGTGTTCTAAGCTTTTGCTTCCTTCTCGGGTTCCTTCACTATTAAGGAGAGTATGCTCATGTTTTGACACTATGACCATGATGTCTTGACTTGACTTTAAGTTTATTACTTTAATGAGTTTGTAAATCTCTTGTTTAATGAGACTTACACTCTAGACCCTTCATATCGTGGTTTATTTGTATCTTCAAGTCGGTTTTAAGAATGATTCCCCCAAGGTTTTTTTGGTGTTATACTTGTTATGAACACTGTCGAATTTTATTAAAGAAATTGTATTTGATTATTTTATTTCCTCTGTGTAAAAAGAATTATGGCTTCTCGAAAATATTTACATAATGCCTCGGTACCATCGTTAATCTTGGGAATGTTTCACCACTTCTTTCGTTGATGTTGGTATCAACTTGATAGAGGCACCATGCATATGGTTTGGTTTAGAATATTTGTGTTTATATCATTTAATATTAAGGCAAATAGGTCTCTATCATGTCATGGCATAATTATTTAATTAAATATACTTGCACATTATCCTATACTTTAGGCACAATTTATCTTTATACAAGAGTTTAATGGCTTATTATTAGGCCCTTGTTTAATAATGATTCTCGACCAGTGACAAGCATGAGCCAAGTTGTATTTAACTTGATGAATAATAATATCGTTGTTTATGCGGTAATGATGATTTGTACAGCTAGTAAGTGCTACGTGTGTTACTATTACTCGATGTTCTCGTAGATAGAAAAGATGTATGGTTATTTCCTTGTTTCAAACTAAAGAATAAGGTTATTGTGTTTATTAGAGTAATATATAAACTCTCAATGCATTTCAAGATCTTCTTGCTAGTGCCTATTACCTCTATGTTTAAACCCTATCTATAAAGATAGTCATCCTTGGGTTTTCAAGTCTGTTTTCCGGGAACATGAAAAATACTTAATATTATTTATGTTCGTATGTATATAAGATAATCCATAAATAATCCATAAAATCCTTAGTTAAAGTAAAATATTCAACATTAAATCTTTGCAAGAAAGTAATAACATTACATAAAACATTTATTTGTTTATAATTAATCTTAAAGAAAAATAATGTCTCTCTTCCTTTTTACAAAAGCACTTGTCTATTTTCAATTCCCTTTCATAACTTTGTCATTAAAACAATAATAAATAAATATTGAAAAAAAAAATCACTTCTTAAACAAAAAGAGTTAAAAGGGTCATTCACTTATTTGTTCTTCTTGATAAGTCTTCCAACCAATCAAATGGACAGTCGCAAACTGCCCCACCATAGACCAACAAGGACACTTTAGTCTCCCTGCCTTTCTAGTCACCCCTAAGCCAGGCCATAGCCACACTAGGATTAAGCTACCAAGGTAGATTTTTTTTTAATTAATGTTTGAATCTCAAATCAGGATAAGGCTAACACAATCCTCAGTAACCAATAAACACACATCTAGTTCCACACTTAACATTTTCTCAGTGCTCATAATAGTGGGAAACCTTGAAGGCTTATGGTCTCTGATACTACAATAGTTTAAGAATAGCTTTTACCGAATTTTGTAGGTTCAATGCAGGAAAACCCTTGACTCATAACACCTCTAGTTCTTCACCCTATGACCATAGAGAATTTCTTTCCAGAACCTAATTGAACTTGAACTGAGGTCATTTGCTCATGTAAATACCCAGTTTGGATTTTTTTGTCCTTCTTCATGAGTCTCTCAAATTTCGGTTTGTTGTGGCTGCTTTTGAATGGATGTATTTTTCTTTTTCTCTCTCTTCTCTAAAGGAAAAATGTGTCCGATCTCATGATTTCTCTCTTCCTTTCTGATGATGCGATTCTATTTTTACTATATTTCTTTAGGTACAATGTGAGTGAGACACCAGACATCAGTTTTTAGGGTTTTGGAAGGGTTTAGTTCTATAGTTTCATATTATTAAAATATACAGTATAATTTATAGGTATAGTTTTACTTTTCCCAAGTCAATTTACCCCCTAGTGAGACTATTCTCTCTTATCTTCGGTTCTACCCATCTGATTTATATGGAGAATACTTTAAAACTAAAAACCAAATATTCTCAACTACACTATAATTTCTATCAATTGTGTTCAATTTCCAGTACTTAATACAAACTTTCAAGATAATGTACTTTTCAAAATAATCTAATAAACTCATGAGAGTGAAATATTGGGATATTACATTGTGGCTCAATTCCATTCCATTCAAGGTTTTGAGACCCCTTCTCAACCCTTTCCTTATAGCATGTTGTTAGCCTTGGAAAAACACTAATATGTCTTTGACACTCCCAAAGGATTTCTCACCTCCCATGGTGAGCACAATCATTCCATTCCACTCATACCTAGTATCCTCCCAACAAATCTATGCTCTCATTGCCATACATTTGCCTAAAAAACTGGCATATAAAAGATAGTTTATGACTTTCTGTTAGGATTATTAACCCTCCCTTGTCCAATTTGGTCATATGTCTAAATCGGGAGTCCATCCAGTCTATTTACAGTCATTAACACCATTGGGTCCACTTGGCCTAATTGGGGCACATGTTTCAGTTACTAAAGTGTGGGGAACACTAATTGAGGCTCATTGCCACTGATTGCACTTGATTGCATCAGTTTAGGAGTCTCCTAGACCAATCCCTACAATTTAGGAGCCACTGGGAGTGTCGAAACCAACCAAGGTCAGTTCAATTCAGTTGATGACTGGTTAGGCTAAGTTAGGAGTCAGTTACATTCAGTTCTAGTCCTCTACATTCAGTTAGCGCTAGGTTTACTTGACTGAACTCAGGAGGGGCGCATTTCTCACCTACCACAGTCAGTTAACCTTAGTCAACACTGGATGTAACACTTGAGTTGTGTTTTAGAACTCCGATGAACTCCGGTTATGGTTTAGACAATGTCAGTTAACTATTGAGTCCTCCGATAGTGATTTAGACAAGGTCTTAGTTACCTACAGTCAAGTAGAGTCTAATCAATTCGAATTTCCTCATGTGGATTCAAATTGCTTGCGGCTATTAAAGCCAATTGTACTTCATTGTAATTATCTATCTAATTACGCTTTGATTAATGAAAAGCATTCACAGGTGCACGCCATTTTTGCACTGTTTCATTCTTCAATAATTGAGTAAATTGTGTGATCTATCATGTGAGTTGTGTGTTTGTCCACAGATCTATGTGCTCAATTTAATATGGTATAAGAGCCTCCGTAGACAAGGCACTTCTCCTCCTCAGATCTCCTACTGGATCATTTTTTGAGCAAAATTGCTCCTTCCAGCACTGCACCAGAAGCGGAGAATTTACCACTTAATACCCCAAGAAAAGGAATTGTTGATCAAGCTTGCTTGATTAACTAAGCTGGGCGTGAAGAAAATTCCAAAAGTGCAGGCTGTTCGACCTTACGATGCCCTTTTTTTGTTTTGCAGGTACAACTTCGAATGGATTCATCGATTCCTCTTCTCTCTCTGTCCACAAACTATTCAAAATGGAAGAAGAAGATGATTTCATGTCTAATGAGACAAGGTCTCTGTCGGGTGTCTATTGGACTTGGTAAAGAGTGTTTTAGTGAGATTGACTGGCTAAATAAAAGTGATGGAGCTTTTGGAACAATAGCAACGGGTCTTTCTCATAGCTTGCGCTACCTCAGTAGATCTATTGAAGACCCGAAGGAACTCTGGACAATATTGGATAGAACCTTTGGAGTGATTAATGAGGATCATAATAGCATTTTGGAGAGAATATCCAGCTCCATAAGCACTCTTGATCCAAAATTCTCAGCCTCCACTCTCTCTAATGAAGTTGTTCAAGATGAAGAAGAAGCAGAAGCTTCTACACAGTCAATTTGAATTGAAGACAGTCTCCATGCAGTGACTCCTTCTCCTGATGCTACGAAAGTTTATGAGATCTCTGATATCTCATCTCCTCATATTGCTGAAACAGAAGAAGACATTCGAATCTCTGATATTGAAGAAAAATACTGCTGCACTTCCATGCAAACATTCATCGGTGATTTTCCTTTAAATTCTGTGCAAAATTTACCAGTAATTGCTTCCAAAAGTGAAGAGAAATTTGATTTTTCTCCCTCTAATGTTGCTATTGGTGTGAAAATATGTGATACCTTGGATATTTTGGAAGAAATATCAAATTACCAGAGTGATCCATTCGCTCCCCATGTTCTAGATTTTCCAACAAATTCCAACAGGATTGCATGCACCAAAATTCAAAATTTTGAAGAAGAAGAAAATTGTGCATCCACCCTCTCGGTTAACCATTTATTTGAATTTGATATTAACCTTATTAGATCTGATATGATCTTATTTAGATCTGATCTAATATTGCTTGGTTTAATATATCAAATTCATAATCTTTCAGTACTGCTTGTAGTTGTTCTCATCAACGATGTGAAGAAACAAGTACCGCAAGTCTCCTACAAAACTACTGCTGGGGATTTGATTCCATTTCATAGTTTTCGATATGTTTTGAACCTATTTAGATCTGATTTAATTTCTGATCTGATATTATTTGGTTCATATTTTAAAATCCAAGAGCTTTCATTCATGCTTGTCGCTGCTCTCACCAATTCCGGTGTGAAAAATCAAGTACCGCACTTTCTCTTTAAAACTGCTGATGGGGATTTGGTGTTAGTTTCCTCATACGAGGTTGCTGATATTTTATTATGTTATTCATTAGCTATTTCAGAAGCTATATCAGACTATGGAGCTCAAGCATTCGCTCTCAACAGTCCCAGTGCTTCTCTACCATTGATCACATGCTCATCTCCTCACAGAACTAGTAAAGAGGAAGATTTTTTGCATCTCCCTGGACACTTGCTCCTAACACTTGGGGTTGTTCTTACCACTCATGGTTTGTTGTTCATGGCTGCAATATATCAGTTTCTTGAGTCTTTCTCACATGTTCTGAATCCTCAAGAACCTTTTCTCACTTATCAGTTGACTTCAGTTGCTCTACATGGGTCCAGTCTTCATCCGACAGCTGTCTATATTTCTGATTTAGTTGAGCATATCATTCTTCTTCCAAAGAGGAAGATTCCTCCAGACATAATGATGGAGAGGTTCACATGCCTAGCCCCAGGATACCTGTCAACAGAAGAACCAAATTGATCCCGATTCTACCTGCTTAATTAGAGGGGGGGGGGTTCCCATGTGGTTTTTCCCCAGCACCTTATTTTTGAGCAGTTACTTTACTTTACTTGATGTAATGGGTGAACTATGGTCTTAGTTACTAGGGCCCACAGATTGTCCAAGTTAGCATTCAGGGGGGGTGTTAGGATTATTAATCCTCCCTTGTCCAATTTGGTCATATGTCTAAATCGGGAGTCCATCCAGTCTATTTATAGTCATGAACACCATTGGGTCCACTTGGCCTAATTGGGGCACATGTTTTAGTTACTAAAGTGTGGGGAACACTAATTGAGGCTCATTGCCACTAATTGCACTTGATTGCATCAGTTTAGGAGTCTCCTAGACCAATCCCTACAATTTAGGAGCCATTGGGAGTGTCGAAACCAACCAAGGTCAGTTCAGTTCAGTTGATGACTGGTTAAGCTAAGTTAGGAGTCAATTACATTAAGTTCTAGTCCTCTACATTCAGTTAGCGCTAGGTTTACTTGACTGAACTCAGGAGGGGTGCATTTCTCACCTACCACAGTTAGTTATCCTTACTCAACACTGAATGTAACACTTGAGTTGTGTTTCAGAACTCCGATGAACTCCGGTTATGGTTTAGACAAGGTCAGTTAACTATTGAGTCCTTCGATAGTGATTTAGACAAGGTCTTAGTTACCTACAGTCAAGTAGAGTCTAATCAATTCGAATTTCCTCATGTGGATTCGAATTGCTTGTGGCTATTAAAGCCATTTGTACTTCATTGTAATTATCTATCTAATTACTCTTTGATTAATGAAAAGCATTCACAACTGCAAGCCATTTTTGCACTGTTTCATTCTTCAATAACTGAGTAAATTGTGTGATCTATCATGTGAGTTGTGTGTTTGTCCATAGATCTATGTGCTCAATTTAATACTTTCTAGTTGTTGGAGTCATCTTCCCTGGTACCAACCCTTGTTCGTCTCAAGTTGCCATGGTCCTCGGGGAAAAAGGTGCTTGGCACATGTGTCCCAACTTCTGTCTTTTGAACAAATTGATAGTCAAGGATAAGTTTCCCGTTCTTATCATTATTAACCTTTTGGATGAGATCAAGCGTGCTCAATTCTTCACCAAACTCGATCTTTGCTCAAGCTATCATCAAATTCACATGAAGGAGGCATATATTCTGAAATTGCTTTTCACACTTATGAAGGCCATTATGAGTTCTTAGCGATGCCTCATTATGAGTTGTTAGTGATGCATTTTGGCATTTTCAATGCACCCTCCACTTNGGCATATATTCTGAAATTGCTTTTCACACTTATGAAGGCCATTATGAGTTCTTAGCGATGCCTCATTATGAGTTGTTAGTGATGCATTTTGGCATTTTCAATGCCCCCTCCACTTTTTAAAGTCTCCCGAACAAATTATTTAAACCATTTCTCCATAATATTTTCCTCGCCATTTTTATGACATGTTGATATATATTAAAACATGGCAAGCCCATGTATCCCATGTAGATAAGGTCTTACAACTACTTATTGATCATCAAATCTTTCTTAAAAGATCCAAATGCACCTTTGGTGTCTTTGAAGTGGAATAATTGAGCCATGTTTAGTTAGGAGGGTATGCATGTGGATTCAAATAAGATTGAAGCACTGAAGGATTGGCCTCACTCAGAAACTCTTAAAAGTCTAAGACATTTTATGGGTAAGCTTGCAACTCCTCATAACTTTGCTATAAAAAATGCTTTCAATTGGAATGACACATTAGAAAAGGATTTCAAAGACTTAAAGGAGGCTATGTGTATCCCCCTAGTACTCATTTTTACCATCTCCACTAAAAGAATGTGATGCCTAGGATAAAGGCATCAGAGCAAACCTCTTGCAAAACCGTTGGCTTTTACTAGCAAACAACCTTGTGAATGACACCTGAGAATTTGGCTTATGAAAAAGAAATGATGGCCATATTGCTATGACATATGGCATCTATACCTACTTGGGTAACATTTCATATCAAAATCGATCATCGTAGGATAAAATGCTTTCTAGAACAAATAACTTTCTCCACTGAGAAACAAAATGGGTCATGAAGATGTTGGGATATGACCATGATATAAATTATTAGAAGGTGTTGAGGCCTGGAAATTCGCAGGCAACAACAGCAAGGGATTCTCCCCAGTCAACGTTCCCAACTAGCCCGTGACTGTTTGGTGTAGGGAATCCGTCCAGTTTGCGGTCTGGCTACCGTAGGTCAAGTAACAAAAACAAAGGATTTTACCGGTTGCGGCCCGGTCCACCGTATATATTTTTGTATTTTTGACTTTAAGTATGATATGCAAGTTCCTATCTAAGATGCAGATTGATAAAAAAATGTGAGGAGTGGTCACAATGTGATGCGCAGGTTCTTACCTCTCGTCTTAGACTCTCTCGCCTCTAAATCACACACAACTAGAAAAACAACACTAACTAAGTTGTCCCTAGGGAGCAAGATTATCAATTCATGAGCAATGTAATACTGTTCATATGTTAAGATAAATCACAGATAGTTGTTCTTAGAATCAAAACACATAAACATGAATAAAGATATACACGACAAGATAGCTCGTCAACTGTTAAAACATTCATTACTCGTAGTGGAAATTATCACAGAATAAACCAGAGAACATTCATGTAAGAACATAGGTTCAGAAAGTTAGAACGATCTCACGGTTCATGAAACACAGCTGAAAACGAAATAGTTCCCCTTCAACATCGATCATTTCATCACATTTGAATATTCCACACAGTACTTTCTCCAACAAGCAAAAATTTGTAATTTATTATTGCAAAACGAAGTAGTTCCTCTTACAACAAATGGTTCACAAGTTTCTCTGGGAAAAAGCCCCCCCTCCTATCTAATTCTTCTATATTTATACAAAAGAGCAAAACTATTGGGCTACCCACAAATGACTCTTGGGCTTCCCCAACGCTTCACCTCCCACACTTTTCTTTCATTAAGTGCTTATAGAATTTATAATGTATTACAATAAAACAAACAAATAAAGCGCTTATGAGGAGGGTCCCGCTTGACTATTCAAGAACTTCTTCCATGTTGAAGCTTCTGAGGCAATGTTTTCGAACTCAGAAGGTTCTAAAAAACGAATATTGATTTCAAATTTAGCGGCCTGATTTCTTATTGCTTCGATCCTGGCTGAGCTCAGGCGAAATTGATCCTCTAGCAACTGTACACTAACCGCGGAGTGAGCTACCTCATTTCTTAGGGTCTGCTCTTCTATGGCCTTGATGTGTTGAATCCTTTGTTCATCTTCCTTATATCTTCTTTGCAACATATCCAAAAACAGGTTGTGGTCTGGAAAGGTGTCCATCCTTTGTTCAGTAGCAACCTAGCAACGATTGTAAGTAATCAAAAGCCTCCTACAGAACTCTGTACAAGCTCCCTTTGTCTTCTTTACAACCTTCTTGAATTCTTCGGCTGTGTTTATGGCAAACTCCAATAAATCATAGTCTTGCCTCAGGCCTTTTTGATCTTTTGTTGGCAGATCTACAGGGGTTTCCTCATTGGCTTTATATCTAGCTAATCTTCCCGTCAAGACTTCTAGAATGTCCTATGATCTGTCCACGAAATATGAAGAAGTTTCTAAAATTTCTTCTAGCCTATTGTCTATTTGCACAACCCTGCACCTCTCTTCTTCTATTGATACTTGCAGTTGGTGCATATTGCTTCTTTGCGCTAGAACATGCTCCTTGAAAGGTTGAAGGTTGACTTACTATTCCCTGGCCTCTTCTAGAGCTGTTGTTAATGAAGTAACATGTTCTTTAAGCTCTGCAGTCTGCACCTGAGATTGTTTCTCAGACTCCTCCAAGGTAGTTTTCTGTGACTCCAACTCCCCTATCTTACTGAGTAGCTGATCCTTTTCTGTATGAAGGCTTTCACATATTGTTTTCAACTCCTCCTTTTCAGTCCTTAGTCCCTGACATTCTTGCTGCAGTTTTTCTAGATTTTCCTGGGCAACCTCCAGAGATCTCTTCTCTAATTGGAGGAACTAGAGCTTGACTTTTGAAGACTTTATTTCATGTTGCATGTCTTCAAATTTTCTTTTCAATCTACTACTTTCCTCTCTCTCCCTTCTTAAGGTATCCTTTAGTTGGGCAGCAGATTTCTTTGACTGTTCAAGATCAGTCATTATCCGATCCACATTGTCCTGAGAAGCATGGATCAATGCTGCTCCAGCTCTGATAGTGAATCTTGGATCTTGGTTTGTCCCATACACCACTGTTGTGTCATTTATCATTTTACCTGACTGCCCCCCAGTCTCGACCTTCCTCTCGGTCCTCTTCAAAATTCTTTTTCCTTCCCTATCATAAAAAATAGTGTTGAAGTCCAGTAACTCTTCCCCTTTCTTCTGCTAGAAAGGGATTAGTCTTAGGGTAGGGACAACAGACTGTCCTATTGTGCTGCTAGCAGCTGCCTCAAGATCTTGAACATCAGGATTACTTACATCCTGAACCTGAATTTCTACAGGATCGGAAGCTTGTTGCTCTGTCAGTTTTAACCTTTCTGCTTCCTGCTTCCTAAGTTCCTCATCCATTTTCCTTCTCCTTTCTTCTTCTTCAATCCTAGCAGCTTCGTCTACCTTTCTAGCTGCCTCTTGTTCAGCTTTTCTCTTTTCTTCCTCCTCACCTTTAAGCCAGCTTTCGGCCTCCTATGCTAGTCTCCTAGCATCTTCATCTCTTTTTCTAGCCTCTTCTTCCTCCACCCTTTTCTGTTCATCTTGTCCTTTCCCGCCTTTGGTAGTGATTTTCTTTTTAAATCTTCTTCTCAAGGCAGTTATGTTTTCAGCACTTCAAAAAATGGATTCATCTTTATCCTAGTGGCTTGTGTACTCAAAATGTACATTTGCCTCCTTGTAGTGCTCGGCCACTTTATTCCGGGAAACGTTCCTGTGGAAATTTATTTCCCCAAAATGGAATTTCCCCAATTCTTCTACAAATTCATCGGCTTTCTTGACTCTTGTGAACTTTTAGCTTCCCAACCTAAATGGTAAGGGAGGATAAGTTGCCTTTTTATGTTCAAATAAAAAACTCCCTATGCCATCTAAGAAGACCTGCCTAACTGCCTCTTTGTGTACCACATAGTCAGTGGCATATTTTGGCAGTAGTGAAGGTGCTCTAGAGCATCCATACATTCTGATATAAAGTCCATCCTCCGTTAAGTAGTAATCTGCATATTCTTCAATAACCTGCAATGCTTCCTCCAACATGTAGTTGCACTCTTTTAAGAAAATCAATGTATATAATGGCATAATGAAGTGTTCACGCACTTCTCTATAGTGACTGTGGTACTTATGTGCCCACAGTGGCTTTTAGGCTAAGTACACTAGTGTTCTCTCTCGGTCCCAGATACACCTCAGGTTTGGGAAAGGTTGATTGCAGAGTATGCAATCAATCAGTATAGAGCTCATGTAGAACTCTGATTTTTTTCTAGGACACCCCTCCTAATACTGAAGCAATGCATGCCGAAAAGCTGTTTGACACAATGTTCGCCCAGTTGAACACTGTCCCTTGGGTTGCAACATAGTAGATGGGCACCCACCCCAACTTAAAGCTTTTACCGTGGGCTCTCCCGAAAATCCTGTTCAGCATCAGGGCAATGAACCTGTAAGGGGTCCTTAAAGTGGCAGTATCATATTCCCCTAATGGCCTAGTCCTGAAACTCTTGCCAGGTACCAACATTCTTTTCAGTGTCTCGACTAGGTCCAGATTAATTGTCTTTAGCTAGTCTTCAATCAAGTATACCTGGGCCTTCGGTAAGTGGTAGGCTAGTGATACGTACCAAGGGCTATAAGTAGCATAACCCTGTTTGTCCATGTTGACCAAAATCATGGTAGTTACATATGCCCTGGGCAGAATACATCCAATCACCTCTGAGCACGGGAAAAGCTCAGGTCTGGTAGCAACTCTCTTCAAAGCAGATCTCTCTATATTTGCATATATAGTTTCCTCCTCAAACCCTGTGTCAGGTACCGAGTTATTAGTTTGTAAACTTCCCCCCATTTATATTCGGGTTCCACACCCACTATGCATTTGGTATCTTCATAATTGTATTCAACCTTGGTGACAATTTCAACCTCGGGTTCCTCCTCAACTATAGGAGCCTTCTTCTTCTGCCGTTTAGACATCTCGAATTCGGAAGCATTTCCTTGTCATACACAAAATCTTTTAGGTTCTGTTGATCCATTCCTAAATAATATTCAAAGAATGGAGACAAACTGTATGAGCATTTTACCTCGTCTAGGCTAAACATGATTGCAGTTATGAAAATGAACAAACAATACTCAAAACCAAGTGTTCCTACACAAAACCAATCTGTCAAAAGAGCTAAAACCAGCCCATGACTAAAGATTTGCATAATCGACTCATAATATTATGGCCTTTCTAAAATGAAGAAAATCCCCCTCCCCCCGTCAAGGAAAAACAGCCTCAAATCACCCCCTCGGCGCTATGAATTAACTCGTCCCATTAACAATCTCATCCTAAGCGGGCGTAACCTCAAAACGGGACCCCAGTCCACAAGAAACGCGAGCGATCATACTGGGGAACCAAAACCTTGGGATCTCTGAAATAAACAAGAAAATGCCCTCCTCCACAACTAACAGAGAACTACCCTCCCCGGACGGCCATACACAGACTGGGGGAAACTGGTGCAGACAGCGTAACGCCCATCTGCACCGGTTTCCCAAGCAGTCGGGTGCGGGTCGCAAACTCATAACGGCTGTGAATTTAATCATCAAACAAACAAAAACCCCCCATCGGGCAGCCAAACCATCTACATAGATTATATATATGCGTTGAAAATGGAAAACTAGGTATCCACTAACCGCAGAGGCGGGAACTAACCAAGGGTGACAAACTCAACTCGATCATTCGAATGGAAAGGTAGAACGAGCATAAAGGCCTACCTGGTAATGCGCTGTGCGACTGGCAAGGAAAATCCGCAAACCTCCACGGCGGAGCCACCTAGGAACGAGGTACCGATAGCGAGTACGTGGTTCTACTCGAAATGATAACGACAGCACGGGCAATTCGCAGAAACAACAATAAAAATAATAAACCCCAATATATACGTCATGGTCAACAAATAATCGGTGGGAAAAATAAGACCATCGGGCGACAAAACGACTATGGGATTGGCGATCCTGTCAGCAGTATATCCGCAACGGCGGATGATGAAACAACTATGAGGTCCGCAGTGGCATCGGTAGGGGAAAATAGTAAAACTTCGCATCGGAGTTCACCAGACTAAGGCCTCGGACCAATAGCTGGTTGAAGAGTCGCAACAACGAAAACCGTAAAGACACCTAGCTCCGCAAACCAGTCAAAATCAGATTCAAAATAAACATGACTTAGGCGAAAAATATCGGTCAAGCGGAAAACAAAAATCAAACCATATCAGAAGGATAGTGCTTTCTAGAGCCACAACGTTGGACATTAAAAGACTAAGGATTGGCGAGTCAAAATGGTGGGGATCGAAAGAGGTTAAAACAACCATCGGGGAACTTCGCAATACATCATCCGCAACTGCGGAAACCGTAGAGACAACACGTTCCAATGGTATTCCAACAAAGCCTCTGATTGAAAAAAAAAACAAATAAAGCGCGTCAGAGACCAATAACCCTTTGGATCAGACCTAATTTCTTGTTACTTTTCCGCAACGGCGGGTGCACAGTTAACTGCATTTCCGACTCATAGTCTCAAACGCTCCCGATAGCAGGGCAAAAAATCAATGCAAGCCGTAAAACAGCACTAGCATAAAAAATATTCCTTGAACAAACATCAAGCAAAACCAAAGAGCTGAGCAAAATGAAATAAAAGGAGGGACCTGGAATTTTTGAATTTTGGGAAAATGTTGCAGCTGCAACAGAAGGGAAAGGAGAATGTGGTAGAAAATGATCTCTCTTGAAAGTATGAAGAAGAAGGTTCCCTCTTTTTTGTCTCCTTTGTCACAGTATACTAGTTGAATGACAGTTATTATGTATGGTTGATAGATCTCAAGCTCACTAGCATGATCCAACAACCTCAAATGGAATCCCATGCATATTTGGTCTTCACTTGGCACAATAAAGAGCTTAAACATAAAGGGAATAAATATTTTCATAAGAAGTTAGTGTTGAAATCATGGGTTTTTATCTAAGCTACATTCATACCCCACAACCAATCATTCAAGATTTCATAAAACATATGAAAGGATCAAATGTTCATTTCCATGGGAAGGCGTGAAGAAGAACATTTGCACCTTTGTGGTAGAATGTGACACTTGACAATGGCATATGTCAAGATAGCGAAACTTTCAGGTGCAGTCATTCCACCTATGGTACGAATTGATATTTATGTGGACTTCACTATGTGGTAAACAAAATCCTATAATAAATTTGTAATCATGGTTTTGATTGATCACCTTTCCAAATATGCTCATTTTTGTGCCTTGCAACTCCCTTTCAAGGCCTATATGGTAGCTCAAGTATTCCTGGATATTATCTTCAAACTCCATGGTATGTCACAATTTATTGTCATAGACTGTGACCCCACCTTCATTGGAAATTTTTGGCAATAATTGTTTTGGTTCTAGGGCACTCAACTAAATCAACATTGTCTATCACCCTCAAATTGATGGTTAGACTAAAGTTATCAACAAGTCCTTGGAAGCATATTTTTGGTGCTTTACTTCAAAGAGGTAATTAAAATGGCCCAGTGGTTACCTCTAAAGAATGGTGGTATGTAATAACCCCAGTTTGACCCTTGTAATGTATTGAAATAAATTATGTAAATGATGTAAATATGCTAGTATGGATTCCTAGTGCAGATCTAAAGGGCAAGGCTTAGTTAGTGAATGGATAGGCATGTATGATGTGGATATTTTTATTGGACGATGTGATTAGCTTATCGTGCCAATTTGAAATGTATGTAAATATTATGTTGGAAATTAATAAAATGGCCCAAGATGGTTGTGTAAAGAGCACTAGAGGGGCTATGATTCCATATGAGGGGAAAAGGAAAGGGGGCCTATGGGGAAACTAAATTTTATGTTTCCAAGTGTCAACCTTGGATCTCGTCTAAAATATTCCATGTGCCTTAAATGAGCCAATTGCTTCATATTGCATTCTAAACCTAGTCATTGAATGCATATGTGAGGTTGGTGGTAAAAGTTAGTTCATGCAGTTATTGAAGCATGGGGGTGGTGACAGTTTTGTTAGTTGTCAAGAGTCCTTTTCTTCTATGGTCATAACCTATGTCAGTTTCCTTTTCACCCTTATCTTGTTTTTTTGGAGTCAACACTCATTCTACCACTTTTTCATGCATGTTTCTACACTATGTAGAATTCTACTACAGTTGTTCATGTCCATTACCAGGCTATGCATAACTCATAAATTCGAATTTGGAGACAGAACTGAATTTTAGGAAGGAAAATTAGATGATTGTAGGTGACCATAGAGGTTGGGCAAGCTAGGAACCCTTACCCGTTGATTTCTACTACTTTTGGAATGCTTGAGAAGCCATAATTTATGCTACAAGAGGCTCTCCAACAACATACAACATATTGGACTCATACTGCACACACTAGTAAGCACTGTAAGGGTTGGATTCCTTGAGAGAACTGTGGATTAGTGAAGGGGAATGCCTTCCTTGTGTTGTGTGGGGCAGTTGGAAGGAGTGCCATGATTATGATGGTTGAGTGAGATCTTTCTAGAGCTCTACATGAGTTTTGGCCAAGCATAGAGAGCAGAATGGGTTGTGGGATGAGTGAGAGAAGCCTATAAGTGTTTCCTTCGCCCTAGTGGCCTCATAGTCCAACTTGGGGGTGGCCTCTCAACAAAAAGAGTATATGTTGGATAGAATGCATAAGGTTGGATGGAAAATCGCTCTTACATAGCCAGTTGCTTGGATCTTCTTTGTTTAAGGATAAGTACTCTTCTATATTTGATGAGCAATGACTTTTATTATACGCATGTGATAATTATGCATGCATTTCCATGTTGCGTGTGTGGATTGATTTATTTATACTTTTTATTATTATTATGTATCTTCACATGCATTTAGATGTATTTATTTGTAACTATGGCCATGGGGTGAAATTTCAAGGCCCCAAGTTTAGTTAATGTCCCCTCTTATTGGTCGGAATGAGGAATGGGGATGTTACATGGTATAATACAACTTATCATGCTACCACTCAAATGACTCCCTTTGAAGTTTTTTATGGCCAAAATCCACCCTCAGTACTACCATGCTTACCAAATGTCTCTAAAGTATAAGAGGTAAACATGAGTCTCACAACTCAAGTTAACATTCTCTACATTCTCAAGGATGTTGTGGTAATGGATTGAAATATGATGAAACAATAGGTTGATCAACATCATTAGGTATTCCTTTGCCTTTGACCCTATAAGCAAACCTCACTTAAGGACAACCACCACCATAAGCTGTCTCCCAATTTTTATAGCCTCTATAAGGTCTTCAAATGTATTGGTCCTGTAGCTTACAAATTAGAGATACCTAGCCACTCCATGATTCATCCCATATTTCATGTATTGTGCTCGAAGAAGGTGGTTGGCTCTACTTGTCATCTTCAAGCTAGACTTTTAAAATTGGATGAAAAAGGTTATGTTTAGTTGTAACCCGAGGTCATCCTCAACACACATGAATATCGTCTATGTTAGTGCACCATCAAAGAGGTTCTGATCCAATGGAAAGATACGCAGCTTGAGGATGCTACATGGTAACTAACATAGATATTTCAACAATTTCCACATCTCCAACCTTGAGAACAATGTTGTTGTTGTTTTTTTTAGGGGGGCATGTTAGGGTTATGTCCTACCCCCCTTAAATAGATAGATAGGTTGTTGTGTATTGAGGCCATCAATATCAAATAACACCCATAGAGTAGATATAGTAAGAAAACAATATTTGTAAGAAGGCTTACTAGAAGGTTTCACCTACTATAATGTTCTTAGGAGGTTAGATAAAAACTATTGTAATAAAGCTTTTTAGAAGGTTCCAACTACTAGAAAATTCCTTCACTATAAACTGTATAAAGAACTATAGGATGTAATAATATGTATTGTGAAGTATGTTGTGGTTGGAGCTCTGCTCATTTGGAGGTTGCCCCTTCAAAGAGGCAGGTTAACATTTCTTTCATCAACAATGGTATTACTATTATGGTATTTGATTACTACAATTGTTTATTGTTAGGTAACTTTATCATTTTCATTCTAAAATCTTGCTATATTATGTTATTTTTGCTCTTAATTCCCTATTCTATTATTAAGGTACATAACACAACACCTAGCTAGGGTAGTTCCCAAAATGGACACCATAAACTTCAGTGGAACAATGATACAACTAAGTCTTACAAGTACAAGTTTGGACAACTTTTGAAACCTTGCATGAATATAAATAGGTGTAAGCCTCATATGACTTGTTGTCACCTTGCTTGTAGAGATTACCCATGCAATACTTGTGAGTTGCATGCCCCTCATAAGTCTCTTCTCTTCTCTTTATGGGATCTAGTCATCTAGGTTGCAAAATTTGTAACCACCTTAACAACTCCTCTTCTCCACTTGATATAACATTATTTCCTTCCCTTAAAAACCACCAAGTTCTAATCTTAGTTTTTCCATTCCACTCACAAAAATTCCCTTGCAACCACCTTCTTACACTTTGGAAATGCAACCTTGTAAGAGCTCTCGACTCTATTTTTCAATACTTGACCTTCTCCAACAAAAGACCCATTTTAGAACCAAGTCCTACTTTACCATCCTACTCAAATATCCATTTGGAGACCTTGCTTGAGATCTCTACGTTACCAATCAACCAAATGTAGATTACCTTTACCATCACCTTGCAATCACTTTATATTTGTTTCCAAAGTAAAAATGTAGCCTTTTTTGTTGACTTCATAAAAATTATGCACATAGTGCTTACATCCTATAGAACAAAAACAACATTAAAATGGATCCCAACTAAAGCCATTTATCTATCAACTTTAAAGCATATCCATCAAAATTGGTTGGAGACGAACAACTTCGCTATTACCACACATACCATCACCTCCCATACGTAGAGCTCGAACAGTTACCATTAGTTGGGAGAGTTCACACAAAAAGGAACCACTAAAGAATTGATCACATGTTGAATCACACATAACTTCTAATGTTTGTGGAATTTCACCTATGACCCTTCAAATTGGTGCCATTCCAACACCCTTAACGATGGAATAAAGGCGTTGCATAAGGAGGCAAACCCCTTTCCTTTCCACCCTTACTCAAGACCTTTGAAGGCACCTAAAAATATATACTTGTCCTTTGACTCAAAATATTGTTTTGATTTTTCCCCTTTCCTATTAATATCCCCCCTTCAAGGGCACACATGTAGGAAGTGCCCATGATTGAAATAACAAGGATGACAAAATAGGATATTTGCACAATCTATGAGTTGAGTCCTTTCTTTGTTGCCTTCTTTTATGATTATTGTTTTCAACAATCCTTTAGTAGTAGACATCCAAACCAACAACTTGGTAATACCATCTCCTTCTACGGTTTTACGGGTAGGGTATTAAAAATGTCCATATGATCCTATGTAGCCCTAAAGACCTCATTGCATAAATGAAGCGATAGACCTTACAATTGCAACCAAATATAGATATGATCCCATGAGCAAGTTCGAATAAAAAAATCATATATTGGATTGAGCACTAGACCCAACTTTTGGTAAAACTAGGGACTTCTTTCAAGGCCATGGCCTTATCTTCAACCTCAAGTGGAAAGGTATAAAACCAATGCCTAAGATGTGAGATATGCACCTTAGTTTTGCAACCTTTGCTTGAACCTATATGGTGGACCGACTTGGATATGCGAGGTTTTGGATCACTAAAATACCCAATCAACACCCTTTGGTCCAACTTCTTGGCTTAATCCAAAATCTAGTCCTTATAGAGGGATAACTTGAGCAATCCAAGTGACAATAGACATTTTCCCCTTCCTTGTGATTGGATTACAACTAGTATAGATCCATTTTAAATCTGGATCTACCAAGTGCTGAGAGGGATAAAATCCATTGAGGTGTAAACCTTTTTTACAATGCAAAATTTGAGAAAAATTTTGCACCTTAAGGGATTTGATCCCTCTTCGCGCTTGGTAGATCATACATTTATTCTAACAAATAGAAAATAGGTGGATCAACCTAATTTAAACGCAAGGCAAGCTAGGTGGATAACTTTCCTTAGCGAGTACGATTTCGAGATCCAACATATTAAGGGAAAAGAAAATAAGGTCGTTGATGCTCTAAGTAGAAATGCAAGTCTAGATTTTGTAGCAGCAATCAACACTTATAAAATAGATTTAGAAGAACAACTCAGATGGAGTAAAATTAGATGAAAATTATAATCATAAATTACAAGCTAAAGTGGCAGAAAATTTAACTGAAAATTTAAGTACATGGTATAGTCTAAATGAAAAAGGATTAATACTTTATAAAAACAAGCTGTATATACCTAATGTACCTAAAATTAAGTTGTTGATTTTAAATGAAATTCATAAGACTCCTTACTTAGGACATCCTAGTTATCAAAAGACCATAACCATGTTACGGAAGGATTATTTTTGGCCAAACATGAAGAATGAACTGGCAGAATACATTGCCTAGTGTTTTGAATGTCAACAGGTTAAGACTGAACACCAGCATCGAGCCGGTTTACTACAGCCATTACCCATCTCTAGCTGGAAATGGGAAATAATCAGTCTTGATTTTATTACAGGTCTACCTAGAAATTAGAATCTGGATGATTCGATAATGGTAGTCGTTGATAAACTTAGTAAAGCAGCTCATTTTATACCAGTAAAAACCACCTACAAGGCTGCTAATATTGCTGATATATTCATGAAACAAATATTTTGTTTACATGGGATACCGAAAGTTATAATTTCAGATAAAGACCCTAAGTTTACGAGCGATTTCTGGAAGTCTTTATTTAAAGGCCTGAATACTACTTTAAATTTCAGTACATCTTTTCATCCCCAGACGGATGGACAGACTGAAAGGGTGAATCAAGTATTGGAATATATGCTAAGAATGTATGTTAAAGAACAACCAGGTAAATGGGATGATTATTTACACTTGGTAGAGTTTGCTTATAACAATCACTACCAAGCTTCAGCAAAATACAGCCCATTTGAAATTTTGTATGGAAGAAAGTGCAATACCCCCATCTCATGGAGTAACCTAGTTGACAGGTTAGCACTAGGCCCTCAACTACTAAAGGAGATGGAGTTAATTGCAAAATAGGTGCAAGGTAACATAAAAGTTGTACAAGATAGACATAAAAGTCAAGAAGATCTTAAACAAACTCAAAAAGACTTCCAGGTGGGTGAACATGTTTTTATAAAGGTAAGGCCTAAAAAGAGTTCTTTGAAGTTAGGAAGTTATGCTAAGTTGTGTTATATTTTTATCATTTAAGCAATATGATCTTAGGATCTTATTTGAGAGAATAACATCCACAACAATAATCACAAGAGACAAGAGACACAAAGAATTTTCCTCGGGGAAATCATAAAGGAGAAAACCCCGCAACTTCCTCAGAGATAGAATTAGCACCAATGGTAGCAGTAAAACCCAAAGACAAAAAAGATGATCTCCAATAGTTGTTTTCTCTCTCACCTGTGTGAGCACTTCCTTCTCTCACTCATGCACCCCAGTCGAGTGAGTGTGTGTGACAAATAGAGAGTCCCACTCTCTATTTATACTAGTTTCCGACTTTTACAATTACTTACCAGGGCTGACATCTCCAGGAGACTATAATAACCCTAATGCCCCTCAACTATGGGGACTTTGCCCTCCAATAAACAAGGAGGGTTAACCTCAATGACTTTATTATATTAATGACTCTCCCAATAGGAACATCAAGGTATAATATAAGATATACAAGTGAATACATTCCGAAGTTACAAATACATCAACACTCCCTCTTAACTAGGAAGGTATTATCTTGACACAATTCATCAGCATAAGTCTTCTTCTCTGGATCATCACTGGATCATCATCAAAGTTGGATCATCACTGGATCATCATCATCATCACTACTTCCGTTATCTCGATCAACTAGTGCTATCTCTCAATTCTACTCGCCATAGGAAGTTCTACAGAGCCAACCCTTTTTCATGTTGGTTGTAGGCCTAGCCTCCAGGTAGGTCTTCATCTTCTTCAGCACTTATATCTGACCCAATCAGAAAGGCCCACCCAACACTTACATCTGACCATGGGAGGAGCACATCCACCACCATGTCAGAAAGGCACGCCCAACACTCACATCTGACCATGGGAGGCCCATCCTGCCACCATGTCAGAAAGGCCCAGCACTCACATCTGACCATGGGAGTAACACATCCAACATACATGTCAAAAAGGCTCTGCACTTACATCTGACCATGTGAGGAACACATCCAGAATACATGTTAGAAAGGATCTGCACTTACATCTGATCATGCGAGGAACACATCCAACATACATGTCAGAAAGGCTCTACACTTACATCTGACCATGCAAGGAACACATCCAACACACATGTCAGAAAGGCTCTGCACTT
>LPNX010429742.1:143296-157166 GCA_001517045.1 Pseudotsuga menziesii | reverse complement strand
TCAGAAAGGCTCTGCACTTACATCTGACCATGCGAGGAACACATCCAACACACATGTCAGAAAGGCTCTGCACTTACATCTGACCATGCGAGGAACACATCCACCATACATGTCAGAAAGGCTCTGCACTTACATCTGACCATACGAGGAACACATCCAGCATACATGTCAGAAAGGCTCTGCACTTACATCTGACCATGCGAGGAACACATCCAACATACATGTCAGAAAGGCTTTGCACTTACATTTGACCATGCGAGGAACACATCATCATACATGTCAGAAAGGCTCACGGACTCATCACTTCCCTTTGGAGGGAACCTCGATCTGGAGAACACCAAGCTTCTCCCTGAAGTACTCAAACTTCACTCTGGCCATTTCTAGCATAGAATCACATCAGGGCTGATTACGTCCAAGGATAACCTGCGAGCTTCACCAAGACCGATTACATCCGAGGACAACCTACAGGACTGTTTACGTCTAAGCCACCTACGAGCTTCGCTAAGATTTTATGCTCAGACAACCTGTCTCACTGGTTATGCTAGAACTCCCTCTTTCGAGAGATCTCGATCTGGATCACATACCAGAGCTTCACTGCTCCTCTTTGCATCATACAAAAATGCAAGTCAGATCAATCAAATCAAATTGTAGTTTTCAAAAGAAACATACTACCTTCCAAATATCCGAGCAAGTGGCAACATATTTTGCCTCGATTGTACTCAGCACCACGCAGGACTACTTCCTGCTACACCAAGAGATCACACCTGGTCTCATACTGAAGCAACACCCCAAAGTGCTCTTCCTATCAATGGCACTGCCTGCCCAATTCGAATCCTCATAACCTTCTAGGTTGATCTTATGATTCGCCTCATACTTGAGCCCATAATCAACTATACCCTTTAGGTACCTCATAATATGCTTTGCAGCAATCAAGTGAACATATCTCAATGTGTTCACAGCAAAGCAAATATCTAGTCTTGTATTTGTCAGGTACATCAAGGAAGAAATCATCTGATGATACATCATGGCATCAACTGACTCTGATGAAGCAACACTCAATAGCTTCAGGTTTGATGCCATAGGTGTGGTCATGGCCTTGCAGTCTATCATCCTGAACCTCTTTAGGATCTCTACTGCATAATTCCCTTGTCCTAGGGAGATTCCATCCACATTCTGCCACGCCTCCATGCCTAGAAAGTAGTGCATCATATCCAAGTCCTTCATCTCGAACTCAGCAGCAAGTCTCCTTCTTGCAACTTTAATGAGTTCCTCTTTTTTGTTAGGAACAAGTCATCGACATATAACAGGAGCATCACTGGTCTTCCACCTTCAACCTTGAAGAAAAGGTTGAAATCCTCTTTACTCTCAGTAAATCCTAGACTCATCAGTAAGCTGTCCATCCTGTTGTATCACGTCGAACCTCAGGATATTCTGCAGTCACTCCCTCTGAAGCGGAGCATCATTCTCCCTCTGCCTTTTGTACTCTATGCATTGAAACATTCTGTACTGGAGTGACAAGTAGTTTCCTCTGCTACTAATATTCTATGTATCCATCTAGGGTCATTTTATACCAAGATCCTCTATCTTGAACCTTTTCAAAATTTCTTCTCGCACCCATCTGTGAGCTTGTCATCCTCTATAGGCTTTCATCTTCATCCTTGTAGCAAAGGATAAGATCTTCATCATTCTAGGTGATCTTCAAGCTCCTCATGTATGTGTTATCTTATGGGTGTCTTCTGAGCTCATACAAGGCCTTCTTTCATTTGCACACATAATTCTGCCTGTCACGTGTCTTAACTTCTAGTGGTTGCAAATGTCTCTTCGTAGTCTATGCCTTATTTCCGTGAGAAGCCTTGTGCTACGAATCTTGCCTTGGATCCCACGATGTTGCCATCTACTGCATGCTAGATCATGTAGATCCATATGGAAGACATTACGGACTTCCCTTCAGGTCTTTATATTGCATCCTAGACATCATTCCTCTTGAACTGGTATTCTCCTTCCCTTTCTTCTTGGCTATTTCTTCATAGCTGGAAGGCTCTGCATCAATGATGTCGCTCAACAATGTCACATAACTGGAGTGTCTCTGAGGCCTCTTTATTTCTTTGAAAGTATCATCATATTATTCTTCATCTTGGATTCTTTCTTGAACTGTCGTCACTTGTTCTTCGGGACAAGTCTCATCCTTCTTTTCTTGTAGGTGATTGTATGTGACCTTTCCTACAAGTCAAATGCATTTGTATGGTTATAAACATTTCATAAGGCATATTCATGATGGAAAATTCTGATGCATAAAGATATAATCATGCAACTATTTTATCCATACAACATTCATCCATATCTCACGAAAACTTTTCTAGATGCCTTCCATCTCTACCAAGACATCATTGAGATTGTGCACTAATCCAATATGTCAGCAAAGAGGTTTCATTCTAGATAAATAGCAATGGAGAGTTGGATAGCACCATGAGCTACTTACCCATCACATGCATATTAGTAGTATACTGTCATTAATGCAAACATTCTATCATGCATAATACATCAACTGGATATAAACAAATGCATAACAAAACAATATCATGAAATGACAATTGAATACTTATCTTTATTTGTTTCGTGGGTAGACTCCTTCTTTCAGCTTCATAATCTTCTTCATTCATAACAACATCATTTCTTATCCAAATGCTTAAGATGGATAAGAGGTTCTTCAAGAATTGAGTTCTTCATATTCCTCATTGCTTGAGGTATCTTCTTTGAATCATGAAATATTGATCTTCAGTTGCTCCCATCTTCTTTTCTCTTATTATGAGTCAAGCTTCTTCTTGTGTGTGCTCTTCCCAGAGTCTGCTGAAAGTAATCACTTCCTTCTGGCACACATTCCTTGAATGAATGAATCCCATGATCCTGGGAGGCCATTCAAGGTGGTTATCACAACTTCTACATTCTCCACTTCTTCTTCTATTTCTTCAAGTTGTTCTTTTATTTGAGAGACCCTTGTAAAGTATGACTATATGGTCTCTGCATTCTTCACATTCTTCAACTAGTTTCTCGAAGTTATTTTTGATTTATATTCTTCCCTTCAAATATCTTAGTCAAGGAATCAAAACATCTCTTTAGGTGTCTTTAGGGAAGACACTTGTGGTATAAGGTGATCATTGATTGAATCAACAATGATCTTATTAGCCTTGACCAAGTTCTTCTCATGTAAGGCTTTAGCCTCATCTACCTCTGGAACTGGAACCTCTCTACTTATGTAGGTGTCCAATTCATTTTATAGTGAGATCCTATACTTCCATGCTTGGAATTTGTCAGCCTCACCAAGCTTGTCATCAAGCTGGTGTGATTATTCATTTTGAAATGAGAACCTCAACTGTAAATAACAAAAGATTAGATCTTACCGATTTGAGGTGTCTATCCTAGTTCCGGAGCTGGCTGATCTAGGGTTTGTAAGAGAAACCCTAATTTTCAAAACTTCTTATTCAATAGAAATATAGGCCTCTTCAAGGTGATTTGTCCAATGTACTCCTTTTCTGAAAACAATGGAGGGAAGCTCCCAGAACAGGAAGCCCTAGTTTACCAATTTCTTTTGCATAAATGTTTGATACTGTTTCTGTGGTATCTCCTAAAGTACTGCTCCTGTGTCTAAAATTTCATACTGAGGTAGCCCCATCTGTCGTCTTTCCAACACCATAGGTTTGAGTAGAATTGGTTTCACCAATTGGGACTTATGAAAGTTTTCCCAAGGTGACTTCTTTCAGGACTGTTTAGCATAACAAACTTGTACGGACTGCCACGTATCACTTTTTGACCTTCGGGGTCTAAAACTTTTACCACAGAAATTACAGTCCGTGCCCTATCTGGAACATCTTGAAAATTTTCATTTGGACCTTCATAGCCCGAGATACAACAATTATCCCTAGGTGTCATGTTTAGGGATGAATCCTGGAAGAGGCTGGAACCCTGATTAGGAGGAATTGTATCTCCCAAAATATAGTGAATTTGAGGCTGAAAATTTTACACAGGGTACATTAGGATCTTATCTTCAGCCTGTGAAACTTTCGGCCCCTGAGACGTCTTCAATCCCAAGATATAGCGAATGTACCAAAAATACACGTTTTTAGTATTTTAGGGTTTTTTAGGCCCAGGGTCAAACTAGGGATTGACTTTCCCATAGTTTTACCCAACCAAAAATCTTGACCTTGGTCTCTAAACTTTGATTTTGATGAGGAGAGCAATCCTATGTCGGGCTCACTCAAAAATTCCTCTTATGTAAAAAGTTCTAATTTCTCACAGCAAAAATTGAAACTGCTCGGAATCAAATTCTGCTTTGACAGAAAGATGCACCCTTCAATGGAGAGTTAGCCTAGCCTCCTTTTGCTGATGGATTGTGGAGAGAGACCCAAAAATTAAGAAGCCTTAGCTTCTGTAGCTGCACAATGTCTTCTTCTCAGGTTAGCTCTGATACCATGTTATATTTTTATCATTTAAGCAATATGATCTTAGGACCTTATCTGAGAGAATAACATGCACAACAATAATCACAAGAGACAAGAGACACAAAGAATTTTCGTCAGGGAAACCATAAAGGAGAAAACCCCGCAACTTCCTAAGAGATAGAATGAACACCAATGGCAGCAGTAAAACCCAAAGACAGAAAAGATGATCTTCAACAGTTGTTCTCTCTCTCACTTGTGTGAGCACTTCCTTCTCTCACTCATGCACCCCAGTTGAGTGAGTACGTGTGACAAATAGAGAGTCTCGCTCTCTATTTATACTAGTTTCTAACTTTTACAATTACTTACCAGGGCCGACATCTCTAGGAGAGTCTAATAACCCTAGTGCCCCTTAACTGTGGGGACTTTGCACTCCGATCAACAAGGAGGGTTAACCTTAACTCAATTGTGGGGACTATTGCCTCGACTTACAACAGAGGGTTAACCTCAATGAATTTACATGGCTTTATTATATTAATGACTCTCCCGATAGCGAATGTACAAGTTACAATCCCGAGATATTATATTAATGTACATCTAAGTAATATTATTATTACTGTAAGTAAAACATTAGATATGAAATACATTATAGTAAAACAACAACAATGCAAAGTTTCCAAATTAAAATAAAATACAAACCCTAAATTAAGGATAACTATAAACTGAATCTGGTTTTCTTTCTTCTTTCCATAATAGGGTTTTTACAGTTTTTCCCCATATCCTTATTTATCAAATTCTTCAATATACAATTAAATATCTTTATCATAATCACCCTATCTTAAATAAAATTTACACAGAAACAACATTAGACTGTTTATCAAATAGATACTAAAATAAAATAAGAAAAGATAAATTAAATATTCCTAATCGAATTTACACAGTCAAGCTCGGATTGTAGTAACAATCCCTATTTCCTTTTAACTATTTTAATAAACCAATATTTATACTAGCAGAAAAATCAAACCAGTTTTTATATTAAATTTCCACAGAATACCCTCGTTATAATAAAAATCAAAATCTTGGACAATTACAGCAACGAAACCTATTCTTTTTCTTTTATCCATTTATCCTCTAAACACAGGTAATTTAGCAATAAAATTTTGTAAAACAATTCATTAACTTAAGCTTGACAAACTAAAGTTTCCATTACAGAAAAATAAACCACGATGCCCAAGTTTATCCCAGACCCTTTTCTTTACAGGCCGGCGCATCCATTTTACTGCTAATCAGTACAAGTTAAGAACATGTCTACAAGTCTGCGAAAGGAAAACCCTTTCATAATTTAAAAACGCAACACATCATAATAAAGAGCACAGCCTTACGACCTGTCCAAAATTACTATAAATAAAACAAGTCACGACCACACGACCTTCTTAAACAAGGTAATGTACAACGTAGCCATGGCCAAGGAGTTCGAATCACGGTGAAACAACATCATCCAAACCCCACACATCATCACAGAAGGAAACCTCAGGCAAGAAACCGAGGATTACCCGGTTGGTCAAGAAGCATGGAGACCTTGCTCTTGAAGCATTCTATGCCTCCCAGCTCTTAGTAGCACCTCCAGTTATGTCTGCACAAGAAATTAAAAGAAATTGTCAAGTCCTTTAAAAAATTTGGTTACAGTAAAGAATTTCGTGACAAATGCAAAAAAGGTTTTAACAAAAAAATTACCTGGTTAGATTTGGTCCTTGGCCGTGCAATAGGTGGTATGTACAGCAAGCTTGGTCAAAAGAAAAGGTCATACCCTAGCAACTGGGTAGGAGATCCACACTGGAAAACCTCGACAAGAATGAGAAAGCCACAGTAAAGGTTACAGCGAAACGCAATCCTCTCCATTGTCAGCGAAAAACCACCATATAAGCTATGAGTTAGAAACCGAGACCACACTGCTTTTAAGACAGAGTTTACAACTTGGAAAATACACAGAGGAAGACACTCACGGAACTAGACTTGGCATTGAAGGCCATCACGCGCAGAGGTAAAACAATGGCACCAATGGCCACGAGGCCATGAGTCTGGCGGCATTTTCAACAGCAGCGAAGGATAGGGTAAGTAATGCGCGTTTTTAGGGTTGGAATGGTTTTGTAGTAGGGTTTACCAACACAAAGAAACCCTATCCACTAACTAAACGCCACGTGGATACAACTTAAACTTTGATAATATGGGTTTGCTCTATAGTTTTGAGAGCGTGAAGTGAAGCCTGCAACAAGATTTTTATAACCTTTATTAGTATTGTTATACTTATCTTACTATCTAAACACCATTATAACGAGTAATAGGTTGTGCAAAAAGGCTAGTCATAAACTATGTTAGTACATTGGTTAAAGCATATAAGTATAAAGATTTCAAGTATAGAAATGCTTTAGCATGACCATTGGGTAAGGGTATTATAGTTTGGTTTTGCATAAATAGGGTAATAATTATTACATCACATCTCTTAGTGAGAATTACGTTATGCAAAGGCTTGGGTTAGTTATGGTCTTTAGATAATGAACTCTCCATCCCTTAAAAACAAAGCTTTAACACTACACTCATAACTTCATAATGGATTCATTTGTACTTTTCCTTGGTAAATACCTAGGCAATAATAAAACTGTACTCTGCAAGAAACTGTTAGTTTCATATATAATTGACATTTCTTTTATACCTAAGTTTATAAAATAATTGCTTATAATTATACCTTGATACAAGTACATATAATTGCGTTGATAACCAGTAACAATGTATTGTAATATCTAGTTGGCAAAACTTATCATTTCTCTAGAGTTGCATGTAGGGTTGGTTTTAATATAACATCAAAAGGATAAAATATGATGTACAAGTTATATTCGAAGCTAGGTAGAAAGTATCTATTTCTATTGTGTTTGGATTTCCAAGTACTGATGCTTATAAATAAAGAAGCAATTATACAGGCAAACATGATGACCTTAAAACAAGGATAAGAAGGTTAACTACTTAGACCTCAACATGCGTAACAACTTAACAATTTCAATAATGGGAAAAGATACAGGGATCATGATACCTTCGTTTTCCCAAGTTGTAAAACTAAACAAATATTCTAGCATTTTACTTTTGCTAGTTGAGATAATTAATCTCGATCCTGAAACTGGGATACAAAACATCTTACCTGTAATTAGACCTGTACAAGAATCATCACTTCACTGCATTAGCTAAAAAGCTAAGTAAGCCTCAGACATGAACTGAAGTTCCTTCATTTAAGCAAAAGACAAACTTTAGTACATAGTAAACAAACAGTTGTTTCAGCTCATATTACTTTAGATCATCACCTACTCAATCAATCTTTTAATACTTAATTATGAAAGCAGGTAGTGAAGTATGCAGTTACAAAAATTAATAAAGGAATTGGTTTTAGTTTCTAGATTAGACTCTTTAAAATGATAACTGTTAGCAGTTAAGTTACCCACGTCATCTATGTTTTTAAACATTAATTTCCACAAGAAAAGTTTAAAATTTTTATGATTTTTTGGAGTATTACATATATAGTGTTGTGGGTGAGGACAATAGGAACTTGAGCCAAGGAAATGGGCAATTATTCACCAAATATAAACATTAGGATTTCCTATCGGGTTCCTAAAAGGTGTTCAACAAATGCATTCAACTAAGTAATAACTGAGACATAGATAATATGGTAGGATTGACAAGCAAAGGAGAAAAGAGAGCAGAGGGTGGGAAATTGTAGTGCCATGACCGAGAGGCAGTAAGTAGGAGTTACGGTAGGAAACGACCATAATTGGAACAATCTTTCCATAGGATGCAGGCTCATAATGAGCTCTGATACCACTGTAAGGAGCCCCATTGGGGTAGATGGGAAGAAATCACACAAAGACAGAAGATAGGTGTAAAGCACATGTTTCTTATTATCAAATATTCCATATATACATGAGAACTAACCCTTGGTTTTCAGATTCCAAGAGGTCTCTTGGACTCCTGGGTGACTCTTGGTCTCCCTTGAAGATTCATATTCCTCACATTGAGGATTAGTCTCCAACACAAGCATTAACACCACAACTCCATAAAATGTGTCTTCAACCTTGGGCGTCTCAAAAAGGTAATGTCCTAACCAAATATATATCTCATTTGGTTGATTTTTTTGAATTTTTACAATTTGCTCCTTATCAGACCCTTGCACCTTCTTGGCACTCCACTTCTAAGTTTATTGTAGTATACACTCTCCAACACCTTCGCTAACAACACAATAGAACCAGCTATGTATGCCACGACAACCTTGCCAACTTATTTGGTAGATTGCACACCCACTTCACATTTCTTTAAGCCTTCGAAAGTGATAGTGATAAGGAGACAGTTGCGACTTCAACTAAGGAATGTTCACTCACTATTGTTGTCGAGTTGTCTTCATGAAACTTGTTTAACATCTTTGTTCATTGGTTTACTTAACTGCTCTAACTGTTTCATCTCTTCATGACCCCTTGTTAGAGTCTTCTTAAACATGCATCCATGCATCAAGTAAAATGTTTCATTGACATCCCAAATATACATGTTCATTCCATCTTTTGATGCCTAGTTGTAACCAAATTGTTGTGTTTCCTAGAATAGAATGTTGTAATGCACATCTCAAGGCAAAGTACATACTTTGCCTAAGACAACCTAAACTATGCAAGTGAGTACAAAAGGACCCCATTTTCTCAAGATGAACACATAAGGACTTACTACCCATTTGCACATTGATTTGAATGATTAGAATAAGTTGTACATAATCTACCTCTCTCTCTTGAGACTCATACAACAATGCCACCTTAGTATTTTAAATNAAGGGAAAATAGTCTCTCTCTCTCTCTCTCTCTCTCTCTCTCTCTCTCTCTATATATATATATATATATATATATATATATATATATTAAGTAAAAACAAGTGTTCCTTGATATTCAAAATGAATCAAAGTGAACAAAGTTCGATACATAGGGGATTTCCAAATCCATACATCATAACCATCCGACTATAAAATTTGACTCGTATACTTACTAAGCAGTCTGGTCTAAAAAAGAATCCTATAAAAAGGCATAACAACAAACAATACAGGAGAAGAACCTTAAAATTAGAGTCCACAACTAGAAAAAGGAAACTCTGGTAAGATGACTTAAAGAGAGAAGACTTGAACTAAATTTGCATTCACAATCACATTTTCAAAGTATTCTTCAAATAATAATAATCCTTCAAAAATCCCAACAACTTTTTTAGAGAGACCACCTACAACGACATTGTGCTCTCTATGCACATGATTGATGATGATACGAACAAAGGAGTCAAGCAGAGAGATAACTATATCACACCATTGTTCAAGGGAAAGGACTTGGAGGCTGGATTTTCTATTGCCCAATGGACAATGACCATCGAGTCACAAAAAATATGCAGAGTAGGAATACCAATACTAGAGGCAAAAAAGACCAAACTCTAGAGCGCAAAGAGCTCAACTCTTGTGTTAGAAACACTGCCATAGTTTAACTACAACTTAAAATTATGAACCTCATTTAATTCAAGAAACATACCAGCACCACTGTCATTCTTCTGAGTAGCTCCATCAAAATTTCCTGTAGCATAAATAGTGATAGGAGGATCCCCAATTTGCTTAGGCCATTTTGTAGCTTCCTTAATGGAATAGTCTTTATACATTTAAAGGGATTTGATGCTAGCGTTCAAAACATTAGGAACCTGGTCTTCAAATATTGCTTTACTTATGGTTTTCCAGATTTCCCAACACAAAAAATGATTGACAATAATTTGTGAGAATTATTGCTTAGGATCCATTGTTCAAGATTTCCAATAAAAGAAGAGGCTCCCCAGGGCTAATAGATATGAAGATCCTCAGATATAGCCTGCCACTACAACTTACTATAAGAACAAGAGACAAAATGTATGATTAACTGATTCAACACCTTTTTATGCATAGATGACAAAAGTTTGTACAACACCAGTCCCTTTTGGTCAAGTTATCCGATGTCAGAATACAATTTTCACAACACATCCAAATAAAACCTTTAAGTTTTATTAGCACTTTCCATTTCCAAATTTTCTTATACCACTAGTTTTGAACAGTAGGAGAAAGGGACTGTGCAATGAAGGATTAAGCATCTTTAGCAGTGCCTTGACCAAAATATTTGTTAAAATTCCAGACCATAGAGTCTTCTTCCTCCTTAAGACGAATACCCGATATATTTAGAGTACAAATGTACTTATTTAATTCATTTACCCAATGGTTGCCAACTCCCAAATCTTCAATAGTAAGCCAATATGGGCTTGAAGACCCAACCAATTTGGCCTTTTGACGTGCTTCAAATAAGTAAACCCCAATCATGCCAAATAGTCAATGATAAATGGAGGAAGGTTGTAGAATTCTTCTCCACGTATAAAAGGATCAACACCAACACATACCTGTTCGCCATTGCCAACCTTCCAGGTTAAAGCCCTACTGATCCAAGAGAAATATCGTACAAAACCATTCCAAATGATTCAAGCACCATGAATAGATTTATCCTCTCTCCTGAGCCAATTAGATAGAGAAATTCTTTTCAGATATTTAGCATGGATGACTTCCATCCATAAACTAGATCCAAAGACACCATGCCACATACTTTTCATCTTTAGAGTAGTACTAAACCAAAAGATGTTCTTTATATCCCAACCTCCCAATAACTTAGGTTTGGATAATCTTTTCCAATTTACAAGATGTATTTATATTTCTTTTATAAGAGAGAAAATAAAATATCTATATTTATATTTAGTATTTTTTTCACATAAAAAATTTATATTCTTGCTATTCCAAAAAAATAAGAAATCTTTAGTTAAATATTAATTACATAACATGTCACCTATTCAAATTTAAACCCAAATAAAAAATATAATAACATTCAGCCCAAACACTGAACCCACAATCAAAGAGCGAAAATTTCTTTTACGAGAAGGAAAATAACATGTCTATATTTATGTTTATTTTACAAGAGTGAAAAAAACATATCTATATTTATATTTCTTTTACCCTGGGAAAAGAATATCTCTATATTTATATTGTTTTTTTATAAGGAGGCTTCTAGCTGCTTAATTTTTTTTTGAAAAGCCCTCCCAACCCTCTTCTCTTTACAAAAGCCCTCCCAACCCCATTTGCTGATGTTCTAAACGACAACGAGGTGCTTGCTTTTAACAGGGCTGGACTACACAGAGTTGCGAACTAGGGTTTTACCAGTAGCAGAGTCGATATCGAAATACACCATCGGATCTTCGGTCTGTTGAGGGCGCCAAGGTATGTACCTTTCTTAACATCAATGTATTTCCACCCTACATTTGTTCTTCCACACAAAGCGGTGTAAACTCACCTTAGGTATCGGGTTCCAAATCCGCGGTATTTCGCAGCTACGCTTGTATGTTTAGGTTTTAATCTCTATGCTGCATTGTGTTACTGTTTGAAGGAATGGCGTTGGCGTTTGATGAGTTCGGGAGGCCATTTATCATAATAAGGGAGCAGGAGCAGAAGACGCGAATAAGAGGCTTAGATGCCCAGAAGGCCAACATTTCTGCCGCCAGGGCCGTTGCGAGAATCCTCCGCACCTCCCTCGGCCCCAAGGGAATGGACAAAATGCTCCAGAGTCCCGACGGCGATGTCACCATCAGTAAGCTCCTATGCCTGCCATTCATTGTAATTTCTGGATCTGTAAAAATCCTTAAAAACGAGGAAAATAAGCGAACATTACTTGAAAAATTTATATGCGATCATCTAGCTGAAATAACCTGAAAGAAAGATGCAACCATTGTAATGGATCTGTGTCTGGAGGAGTTGCGCATGTCCTGGTATCAGAGTATTTGTTTCATTTCATTTTGTCCTTAAATAATGAACTCTGCTTTCACCCTTGTGGCGAGAATTTCGTTGAAGGGAATTTCTGTTGTTATTTCAAAATTTGCGGCCATGCCCTATAACAATTAATCCCAGCCAGATAATTTCATTAAATTTGGCAATCTAATAAGAAAAATCTTATTGATGGTTCGTATGGGAAGCAAAGAAAAGGAGAAAAATAACCTTGAAGCTTTGAGGTTCATTAATATGTATTTGGTGTAGCTGCTACTGGGTTAACTTTATTATGTCAGGCTTTATGAACTAAGATATGCATATGGAAGATTGGATATCACAGCAATTTCTCCCTCTCATTGCTAGTGTCAATAGTGTCGTCGGTGAGCATGGACAGTGTCTATCTCTACATGAACAGAAGATCTATTTGTCCTTTCGATGCTAACACGTTTATAGGTAATTATACAATAAATATTTTGATGTACATGTACATGTGGACTGGTCAGAGCCGTGAGCAAATCCAGGCAAGATGAGGCTCATGTTTCTCAGGGAAGGTTTCCTCCTGTTTATATTTTCTATTCTCCCATGCGACAACTTTTCTAATTACCTTGCTTTTCTCGATTTCAGTGTATGTAAATCTAGTAATGGCTATAAACCACAGTAGCAAGATGATTCAGCATGGAAAAATTACCAAATGAAGAAATCCAGTGTGTCTCCATTTCCAGTATGGAAGTGTACATCTCATAGTTAGGAAGACATGCATTTTGTTCCATAATTTAGAAGAATTTCAGCCTCAGGAATGTGTAATAAACGAGAAAATGTAATTCAGTTTGAAAATTTTGCAATGTAGTTTATTTTTAAAGTTTTTTATTACTGCTTTTAAATTTTGTTTTTTTTGAGGTTTTGCTTTGTTTATTTTGGGCTTATATGTCGATGGATATCAACGACAGTGAAAAGTCAGTTGACCATACAATATCTGTTCTATACTGTAAATTCACTTAATTTTGTACTGATGCTGAATTTCCATACAGCTAAAGGCAGTAGGCCTGAATTTTTCTACTATGTTATAAACTAAATTTATGACATCAATGCCCTTGCTATGATATTCAGTTATTTGATCTGTGGGTCATCACTCCAAGATAGTTCTTGGAAAATAATAAAATATTCAGGTTTGTCTGTTAAATAGAAACATAGGAAACAAATATTCTTTTAAAACATTTAAGACTATGTTACCAAGCAATTTTCAATGCTCTTTACATCGATAGTGCCTAAACATGGCCCTATTAACTCTATAGTTGCGCTGTTGTATGTTTTTTCTTCCTTCTCTTTTCTGTGCTACTCCGATAATTTAAATCATTCCTCTACATTTTGATCATTCTATTTTAGAATGCTTGATTTTCATTGTCTAATTATCTTTCGTTTTCCTCATTATTTGTTAGGGATTTGACATCTATATCCTAGAATGAAACAGCATTTAACATTTAGAAGCTAAATCCCAACAATGCTGATTAAATCTAATGCCTTTAAAGTTTCCGCAGGGAAGGTAGCTTCATATTCAGTA
>LPNX010429742.1:38120-142638 GCA_001517045.1 Pseudotsuga menziesii | reverse complement strand
TAAAAAAATATAATAAAAAAAATTAAAAACACATGAGAAGAGAAGAAACATAGAGAAGCAAATAAACATTAAGACAAACCAAATGACTTAGCTTGTCCCTTATATTACAGTTGTAACTAGAACCTCTTAGCAAATGGAAATGGCAATAAAATCGAGATTACCATCCACCTCATTGATTATATAAGATAGACTCTTTCTAAAGTGGAAACTTTTAAAAGTTATAGTCTCTATATCTGTGGCCATATATATAGAGTAAGTTTTCAGTTTTGTGTCAACTATGATTAAAATGCATTGGAATTTAGAATATTATATGTTTACAAGAAATTCTATGCCAAGGTATTTGCAAAGTTGTATAAATAATCAAATTTAAATTATTATAAAATAAAAATCAAGATAATTTTAGTTTCAATGTAATATATGAATTTAGTTTCAAAGTAAGATTAAAAATTATTTCCAATTAGTTAAAAGTTTATTTTTTTATTCAAAAAGTAAATAGTAAAATATATTTAATTTTCTTTCTTTTATTTAATATATAAAAATGTCAAAATAGGTTTACAACTTTACATCTATTGTTGATTAGCGGTAACTGCAATTCACTGTAGGGATGAGTGAATGCTCTAGCACAGGTGGCAGAGAGAGATCAATGCACCAACTCGACAAGGCAGCACGAAATAGACTTTTACTGTAACTTAGTTTTCTAGAGAAAAAATTATGAGTCAACCATGTATATGTATGGTCGCGAGGAAATATGAATGTCGCTAACAATCCACATGGTGATCATGAATGTGTGGAAGCTCCCGATGAAGGAAATGCACAAAAAAAGTTCCCAAGTTCCCGATTTTAGCGAGTAAAAGTTTCCACTAAGTTACCAACCCTCCGGAACGGTTCCCGCTATATTTGGAAAGTTTCCTACAAGTTCCCAAGTTCCCTGGAATGTTGAAACTTCGGTAACGAGTTTCCTAAAAGATGTGAGCAGTTCTCCTGCTACATAGAACATGCCACTGTCTTTACTGCGGAAACACAAACCTATCGGCAAATTATTATTATTTTTAGTTGTTTCAAGTTCTTTATTTGGCTTGGAGAAGATCTTAGAGGGTCTAAGTAGTACCTTTTCCCCATCATGGTCCAACTGGTGAGTTTGAAGTCTGAATGTGGTTATTATTTAATATGCTTCAGAGGCAAGCCTAAATAAGATTATGATTCTATGAGGTCAAGGTTTATTGTTGCAATTTTAATGAAGATGGCCTCAATAACGTATCAATAATACTATTTTCAGTTATTCACTTATCTATCCTGATTATTTGGTTAAGCTTCTGGCTTGTGTTGTTATGGGCCATGGCCTGCATTTTGAATTGCAGTTTGGTCTACACTTTGTTGACACATTTTCTCTCTAGTGTAGTTGTTAGCATTCCAGAATTCGAAGTTGTGAAAATGGGAGCACTTACATTTTTTTCCAAAGAAAAAAAATTGTATTTCCATTCAAGATGGGAAAGAGATACATTCTGCATATGCTTTCCCACATTCCATACCCTACTTTAGGTGGATCCTCAAAAGCAAAAGCAACACAGTAAACAATCTCTTGCCTCTATCCACTGTCTACATATGGCCTTAAGGCTCTTAAAAACATTCAGTACATTTCTTATATTTATTTGTAAGTGTTATAGATTTACAATTAGTGTTCTAGAATGCAAGGTTGTGAAAATGGGTGCATTTCTTGTGTCACGGGATTCAAACTAATTATAAGAATAATTGTAAAAGGAATTGCTAAACCCATGATGCCATATTGATATTTTTAAACTACAGAATTGTAGCATGCTTACTATTAACTGATCTAAATTATAGTGTAGATGTTACTCTTCATGTTTGAGGAGGATGCTTGTCGAAGTGGTTGTCATCAGTTAATGTTGGATTCTTCTATTCATTGACATGGAATTTACTACTTCAGTTTTCATTGTTGGAGATGCATTTTATTAATTGGAATATAGGTAACAAACCTTGATCTATTATTACCATCCCAACTAAAGAATCCCATGCCACCACAAATTCTTTTGAATGGAGGTTTTTGTTTACTAGTTTGAGATGTAAATTTGATTTGCTTTTAAACTCAGAGCACTCCAGGTTGGTTTGTATGTTAGTCACAAGCAGTCTTTACATTTAAAATGTTAGACGAGTCCTTAAGGTGGGTTTCTGGTCATGGATAGCATCATGATGGTATTGGCCCTGCACTGTATAATTGGGTTTTAGTCATATTTCTGCAAGGACTTACTATGATAGAGCTAAAATGATTTTCGATCTTCTATTTTAAGAGATTGTGTGAAAAAAAATAATTGGAGAAATGTCATGGCTGTCATCCCTGTTCAATTACTAGTGAGAGCCTATGTGATTTGTAGGACCAACTTGATAAAAGGTGTTGCAGTCTATTGTCAAAGTTCCCATAACCGAACGCATATAAAATCTTAATAATCTTTAACAAGCTTGTTGACGGGAAAGGATTCAACCATGGTGGAAGATTCCGTTAAGGATCAAGTGGGGATTAAGTAGGCTTTATGAAGAATTTGAGTTTCTTTATTACATATTGGTATGAAGAGTGGAGAGATTTTTATGATTTTGTCTTGAAGAATGGGTTGGAGATTGAAGGTTTTTTTTCTAAATAGTTATTGGCGGCGTTCAGTTTAGCAATTGGAGGTCAAACTGATTTGCTAAGAATGAAATACTTTACTGCATAATAAAGCCTTGCCATTGATTTCATGAACCTGGTCTGTAGTTTGTTTCCATAATGCAAACAGCTCTGGTGTGCATTTTGCTTTTGTAATTGTTTTTTTTTCAAAAAGTGCTGATTTGTCCAACCCACAATTTTGGACAAATACAAGTATACAGGTGAGTAAAACTCAACACAGATTTTATAATATACAAAGAACAAAGGGAGAGAACTCAAACTCAGTCACAACCTTTTCAAAAACTGTTTTGCACTAAAATACAAAAATTACTATATGTGGGGAGATAAACTCAATCCTCAGAAAAACAAAACTGCAGCGTTGTAGACAACTGTTGTGCTTGCATTTGCATATGATCATATTGATCTGTGTTTCTATGGATCTTTGCTGCTCATCAGGATCCTTTATATGTATACTTACCTGTACCGTGTCCCTCAAGCAGGCTGCCTTTTCGTGTGAATCTGCCTGTAGTTTGTATTCTCTATAGGCATGTGTGAAGCTTGCATTTTGTACTATATGTTGTACACCCCTGATCTTTTCCAATGATGGTTGTAGATGGATGTTCGAGCATATTGCTGTTTAATTTGCTCAAGAGATTATAAGTTTTGAGTCTGAGAAGATTGACAAATTGTGGATCGAGTAGATCTGTGCCAAGTACAGGGTGATGTATATACTCCTTAACTCAGCAAAATTGTTTGTATTGACTCCTAGAGCCTGCTGAAATGTATAGTTTTTATCTCCATTAATTAGAAAACCTCCTGAACCACTCAAACCTGGATTACAAGAGGATGCTCTGTCACAAAAACTGTAGGGCTTGTTTGGGTTCAGACAAGGGGGATCAGGATTTTTACCTCTTCTTGGATTACTGCTGATTGGATTCTTCAGTGATTATTTTGCCCTGCGGAAGGTTGCTTGAATCGATGGAGTTTTGTCATTGAATATTGGCTCATTTCTAGCTTTCCAGACTGCCACATTATGTTTAATGGGAGACCCTGATGTGCTGGTGTTGTAGGGCTTCTCATCCAGTTGTCCCATGCTTCAGTAAATATGCTGCCTGTCCATTCCGGTCTCTGACCAAGGATATCTGCTACATTCCAGACTCCTTTGGCAAAAGCACAGTGAACAAATAGGTGGTTAACATTTTCAGCCTGCTCCTGTCAAAGTAGACATATGTTCGGCCCTGCTTGTCCTTGTTTCTGAAAGAAATCACAAGTAAGAATCCTATTATGCATACTCAACCATCCAAAGAAAATTGTTTTTGGCTGTGTGTTTAAGTTCCATGCCATCTACCTTGACCTTCATTACCTGGAATGGATGCTATTAACTGATATCCTTTTTTAACCTGATAACAACCTCCATCACTGTTTCTTATCCACAACAAAGAGTCTGGTCTGTTTCTTAGTATTATGGATTCATATGTGAGTTTCGTATCCCCATGCTTCTGCAATGCCCCCCTCTAATCCAATATCGGCTACTGATTTCCATTCTCCCCCTATATTCATTTTTTGTTCCAGATAAGTGTCTGCTAACATATAAGTTTTTTGCATTTAAGAGTGATGCTTCTTCAATTGTCAGAAGTTAGATTGTTCAAGTCCCACGATTGGGTCCACTCCTAGCTTGATATCTTTTCCATCTCTAGGGTTCCACGCCAAATTGCTACATATCAAATTGAAAGAGTTTATCATAGCTCACCAGAAAATAGATCCTCCAGGAGAGCTAGGAGCACCGTTGCATATTTAGGTTATGATCGTGGAGAATTTCATGTATTTGCTGCAGATGCATGATTGCCATAGCCCATCAAATTTTATGAGTCTCCAAAGGCTCTTTGCTGTGATCGCTTGAGAAAATAGATTAGGTCTTTTAATCCCCAACCTCCATTCCTCTTTGATTCACATAGAATCTCCCATTTGCATAGAGTGGAGGAGACTTTTCTTTCTTGCTCCCTGACCATATATACTACGAACATAGCTTCTTGATGGAATTGATAATATATCTAGGGATGTAAGCTAAGGCCATCCAGTAGACAGGAATGGCTTCAATCACACTCTTGACTAGAGTGACTCTTCTAGCTAGAGATATCCACCAATGATACCAACATCGATTCTTTTTTTTTATCATTTCATGCAGCCAAGACCAGTCCTTTATTCTATAGTCGTTGGCTTTTAGTAGAAAACCCAGATACTTAAAATAGGATTTTGTTGCTTCTTCTATATAAGAAAGATGATGATGGATGTTTTCCTTTAGAGATCTAGAAACATTAAAAAGCATAATTGTGGACTTCCTTTGATTGACCTCCATACTCGTTGAAGAGGACAAGAGCTGGGGTATTCACTCCAAAATCTTTGCTTCTATAATAGAGGCCCTTCCAAAGATGCGAATGCCATATACAAAGAGAATGTGTGAAATAGAGAAGTCTTTTGTTAGATGAACTCTACACAAATCCCTAAGCTTTTTTCCTAAGACATATGGCGACTCAAGGCTTCAACAATGACAAGGAATAATAGGGAAGAAAGAGGACACCCTCGACTCAATCCTCTGGTTGAGTGGAAGAATTGAGATGTAGACCCATTAATGAGAACTGTGTAGGATACTTTGTGTGTGTAAGCTTCTTTCCAATTTATGAAAGAGTAAGGGAATCCTACTTGAGTTAGAATTAAACGCAGATACAACTGATTTGCCTTATCAAATTCTTTGGTAAGGTCAATCTTCAACTTAAATGCAGTAGAGGATTTGATAGAATGGATGGTTTCTTGAGCCAAGCATATAGTATCTTGTATGTTTCTCTGGTCTAAAAAACCAAATTGGTTGGGAGATATGTTGGCAGAAATAAATTAGAATAGGCTTAAGACGACAAGCAATAACCTTTGAGATGACTTTATATATGCAATTGCAAAGGACGATGGGTCTGTATCTATCAAAGCCGAAAGGATTATTGGGTTTTGAAATGCTTGCTATAAAAGTGGAGTTAAAAGGAAGATGTATCATACCTGCAAATTTAGATTCCTCAACAGTGGTTTGTGACATCGTATCCAATCAAATTCCAGAAGCCTAGGTAGAACTTTGTGGTCCACCTGGCAAGATTTGGAGATTTGTCATGTTGGAAACAAATGACCTTACGAACCTCATCCCTTGAGACTTCAAGGAACTTATGAATCTCATCCCTCGAGACTTCAAGGACCTTATGAACCTCATCCCTCGAGACTTCATCCTCCAATGTATCAACATGTTCTTGGTCAACCCATGTGTTGAAGAAAGAAGCTAAGGTAAAAATATCCTTGATGTTTTCCTTCCTTGGATCCATAAAAAGCTTTGAGTAGGGTTGAACCGTTGTTGTAGAGATAGTTTTAAATCAGTCCTTTCCACTCCTTGATAACTTTGGACATTCCATATTGTGTTTATGGCTCTTCTTCCTCTAGCTTCTCTGTGGAAAAAACTTGTGTTGTTATCCCCTTCTACTAACCATAAAGCTATACTCTTCATTTTCCATTTAGCCTCTTGCCAGCCTAGAATTTTGGCTTTTTCCTTTTCCAAATTTTAATGTTTCTAAACTCTGCTTCCTCAAAATCATTGTTGTAGAGAAGGTTGATGTACTCTTCCAATTCCTATTCTAAACCAGCCAATTCCTTTTCATCATTTGAGAAAGTAAACCTCTTGATCTTTAGTACATTTGTTTGAAGACTTTTCATGGCCAAGTCCCCTTCATTGCTGTCAAAATGTGACTTGTTACCAAATGAACTAGCAAGGCTAGTCACCAATAAGCATATGCAAGAGAAAGTCACTACTGTCACTTTAGTCACTTCTCCAAACTTCTAAGGAAGTCAGAACCTCCTAGGGGAGAGCCTTAATAGCAAGTCTGTAAAGATACTTGAACACCAAATTATGTCTTCTCTTGAAAGGGTCAGTGATCGGTGCTTTAAATTATGGATTGAAGAAAACATTCTCTATAAACCAACCTGAGCTTGTAAGTGCAATCAATATTTCAACTCTAATAGTACATTCCTCTAATAACCAACTTTAGCTATAGATCATGCCTATATCAGGTAACCAATACGAAATGTCATACCTCCAAGCACAATACAAGTATAGCAGCCGAAATATGGCAATATAGCAGAGGTAGAATAAGTAGTGAGTGTAATGTATTCAGTGGTATGTTAGTCATATCAGTGTTATCCAAACCATTCACAAGTGTGTAGACATTAACATTCAAGTGAAAGTGCAAGTGTGTTAGTAGTAAGGATGCATTCAATATCTGTATATAACCATGTATTTAGTAGTATCAACACATTTCAAAGGAAAATCAAAGAATGCTAATAGATAACATATAAACAATAAGCATATTTAGTGATCATGTCATGAACAAATATATGATGCAACTTCATTCATTCAACAATAGCTTGTGTTCATCACTTACTAATTCTTGAAAGATGGTAATCGTGTGTTAGAGGACTATCCACTAGCAACAAAATTGCAGACCTAGGGAGGAGCCTACAAAGGGATGTTACAACCCAAAATGGGACCCTTTAAGGGCTGCTAAATCTTGAGAAAAGCCCTTGTAATGAGGCCGAGGCTCAAGGGAGGGTATCGAGGGTCCTTGAGGTAAGGCCGAGGCCAAAGGAAGGGAGGCTGAGAGTAGCAAGGGGTAGGTTGAGGGGGCAAGGGAGAGGAAGGAGCAACCAAGGGAGAAGGAAGGGGAAGTGAGGAAGGAGGAAGGAGGTTGCTAGGCCTAGGGGGATAGGAGTGAGAAAGGGAAAGGCCAAGGGCTAAGGCTGAAAAATGACCTAGCCTAGATAAAATACAACTCTAGAGGCTATCATTCAATCAATGAACATGCATCATTCATCAACATTTAACAAAGAGAGATCAAGCAAAACCCTAGATACCTCCTTATGCAAGTGTTTAACCAACAAATTAGAGAATCACCTTTAGCAAGAGCATTGAACCAAAGAACTTTAGTAAGTTGCTTGCAAACCCAGAAAAAATGTCTTCCTCAAGAGGGGCGCATCACTTCCATAGAGCCCTAGCTTGGATAAAAGAGAAACATAATAATTGATCCCACTTGTCTTGTGTTCAATTGAAGTGAGGAGAGTCTTATAAATAGCCTCTCACACTCACTTTACAAATATATCCAGGCTGACATGCCTTAAAATGTCAATTTGAAATTATAAAATCTCAATTCAAAATTATATCATAAAATAACATAAAACAATTTAAAAATAACCTAAAGTAGGATACTTGGGTATTTCCCCCCTAGGTGCTTAAAATTGCTAAAATAAAAGAATCACTCCGAATGAAAGGTTGGAGCGAGCTAGAGGGGGAGGGTGTCAAGCCCCATATAACCTCGAAAATGCTGTAAATCCCTCAATGCCTCCCCTCAAAGCGGTAGTATGACTTGGGAGGAAGGATGACGTCCTCCGAGGAAGGAGACGATGGAGAGAGTGCCACCCAATTGAAGGGCTAGGAGGGTGTTTGAGGTGGCTCTGAAGGGAGAACAAGGTCCTGTAGCTGAAGCAAAGGCCACCTGTGCAAGGAAACAAGGTGTGGGGTCATGTAACCCAATGATCAACCCCTAGGAGCCATGGACACCAACCTTGGGGTTAAAAATCTCAACAAAGGGCAATTAGCAGTGCCACTAAGCCATAATATTTCTAAAGGAAGGACCAAAGGGCCTGACCATGACCGCCACTGTTGAATAACACTCCTCTTGGTAAAAAAAATTCTCTCTCTCCCTAGGGCACATTTGAAAGTGCGTTGGGTACAATTGCAGTGTAACATGACCAATTATTGAAATCGGGTCTTTGAAAGCCTCATAGGTGAGCCAATGCATATTAAACTTAAACAAGAGGGAGGCTTATTAGTAGGGAGAGAAAACTCTAGTAAGAGTGAAAGATGGTATGAGAGGCCAACCTTTAGGATGGAGGAGTGGTATGCATTGAGAGAAAGGGGGGTTTCCTTTAAGAGAAAGCGATCATGTTTCCTCGTAATGTGCTGGGAATCCAACCTTTTGTTTGATTAGGTGTGATCATTGGGGAAAGGCTCCACATCAACAAGAGAGTTTTAGGGCAAAATATGTGATTTTTTTTTTGCAAGGGAGTCTTTTCTAGTAGAATTGCCATTATGTTCAGAAAGATGGATAGTAAAGTTTAGGTCACCCCCTAATATGATATTTGGTAGCACCAAAATCTGTTAAGAGAGGAGCTCCTCCCATAAAATTTTCCTTCCATGTGAAGGTGCATACACATTCAGAAAGTCTAGAGATCTCTTTAAGGGTTTTGAGAAACAAGTTGCAAGGATATAGTTTGTGTTGCTTGTCGATGTGAGGAGTGAGAGGGATGAGTCCCAACCGAGAGCTAATCCTCTAGAGTGACCTTCAACATCTGTAAAAATAAAGGTCCAATCTAGAAATGATTCCTTGAGAATCCTCAAGCCCAACTCAGTGAAAACCATAGTCTCTTGAATATAAATGACATACAAACAATTTTTATGAGGCAATCGCTTTAGGGAGTGTTGTTTTGAGGCTTTCCCTAAGCCTCTCATGTTATGTGCTAAGTTACATGGTTCGAATTTGAATTCAAGTCTGAGTTTGACAATCATTTGATTTGATTTGAATTTGATTTTCTTGATGAGTTTTGTTTGATTTTCGACTTTAGCTTCACATACACACACACAAAATTGGAATATTCTACAAAATAATAATAATTTTTTCAATATAACTAAAAAGTTAAAACCATGAACATTAAAGCATAAACAGTGAGTTATGAATTATAGTATAGCATAACATATACTATTTATAATTTGAAATTTAAGAAAATACCCACAATGCATTGTCAAATAATTATAATCTCTAAAATTGTTTTACATAATTTAAAACATAATCAAAATTTTCCAAGCTTTTATAGGCCCTCGACATTTTATAACCTTGTTGGTTATTTTTCTTGTTTCATTTTTCCTTGTAATTTTTGATACTTTTTGTGAAAGCTGCTTATTTTTCTTTAATATATACTTTTAATGGCTCAAATATTCCTTGGTGAATTTCATGAATGTAAATGAATGAGATTTACCTTGCAAAGTCGTCACAACTTGGATATGTATCATTTAAGCTACAACCGATTCCAGGCTCCAAGGTTATTTGGATATGTATAATTCTTCAATCATGATTAATTGGCTGTTGACTTAAATTCACAAATGTGATTTGTTGGACCAAGCGCATGGAAGCTTATAGGCCCTCGACATTTTATAACCTTGTTGGTTATTTTTCTTGTTTCATTTTTCCTTGTAATTTTTGATACTTTTTGTGATAACTGCTAATTTTTCTTTGATATATACTTTTAATGGCTCAAATATTCCTTGGTGAATTCCTCGAATGTAAATGAATAAGATTTACCTTGCAAAGTCGTCACAACTTGGATATGTATCATTTAAGCGACAACCGACTCCATGCTCCAAGGTTAATTAGATATGTATAATTCTTCAATCGTGATTAATTGATTGTTGATTTAAATTCACAAATGCGATTTGTTGGACCAAGTGCATGGAAGCTTATAGATGCATTTATTTGCCAATATTCGTTAAACATTTGTGACATATCACATAAAGGTGCCCAAAACTTGGTATGGAGTTGTGAGTGGTGACTCAGGTTTTAAGTTTCAACTTTCAAGCTATCTTGATTGCGATTAACTTCAATGACAACATTTACAAAATTACAAATCGAATCGTGAGTCCGTGATTGCAATTGCACTTGTAGTATGTAACTCGAATCGTGACTGTGAGGCTTGAGTAGTAGCACTAGTGGTAGCAGTGAACACTGAAAACTACGCTTGTGGAGTTGTGAGCACTAGCATGAGGTTTCCTTGTTGAGTGGCGACAAGCTGAGAGGAAAAACACTTTGCGCACGAGTTGGGATCGAGACTAGGGTTTAGTTAAGAGCTAAAAGGTAGGTAAACTCACAACCAAGTTGAACCTTTTCAATTTTTGTTTTAAAACTAGACCTGAAATTTGCCTTAAAATTCGAATTAAATCCATATTCGAATTCAGAAAAAATTCGACTTGAGATTTGTCTTTAAGATTCGACAAATCTAAATGTATTTTTCTAGTTTGAGATTTGACGAATTTCGAACCTCAAGGTTCGAATTCGTTGAATCTTGCAACTTAGGTTATGTGAGAAGACTTTCATTTCTCACCCTTCTTGAGGGCTTCTATGCTATAACCTCCTTATATGCCTTAGACTTGGCTTGTTCCATGTGTAATTTTCTCCCTCTCGTAACCACATTTCCAAATCCTAGTGTGGGAAATAAATGGTTTGCCTGTTCGGTTGATATTGTCTGGGATCTTGTCAAGTATTGCTTTGAGAATAATGGTCCAAAGTAAGAACTGCTCGTTGTATTGCCACTTGTACCATGCTAAGGGCCCCATGTATTGTTTGTTGCCTGAGAGTTATAATCTCCCTATTTTCCTTAGACTTGGCTTGCTCCATGTGTGATTTTCTCCCTCTTGTAACCACATTTCCAAATCCCAGTGTGGGAGATAAATTGTTTGGTTGTCTGGTTGATCTTGTCTAGGATCTTGTCTGGTATCTTGTCAAGTATTGCTTTGAGAATGATGGTCCAGAGTAAGAACAGTTCGTTGTATTGCAACTTGTATCATCAACATTTTGATCCTCCACTGTATCCTTCAAGGACTTCTGCACTATTTGTGGAGAGGGGGTGTCACTATGTTTTAGAATAATGATTGAATCTATGGTAGGTTTTGAGGGACCCTCTTTAGGGATTTCAAGCATCTGCTTCTTTCCTTCGGCAATATCCGGATCCACAGTTTTCAGAAAGGAAGATGAGATTCCTCTCGAGATAAGGATGTTAGCTGCAAGTACTTTAATCTTCTCATTCAATTGCGAGGTAACCCTCTCAAATTCATCATTGAGTTGAGTATGTTCATCCTATAGCTTCGAATGTTTCTCTTCTATCGCCTTCGCTTCCCTTTTACGCTTTTGAGAGGGAGTTGGAGTATCCGCTCCAAAATCAGAAGGGCTCATAACTAAGTGCGTGTCTCGAACTTCTTTTGACTTTTGGATTTAGGGACAACTGATTTTCAAGTGGCCATATGATTTGCACTAGTGCACTTGAATGGTACATTTTGCTAGTCTAGAGTTTTGACATAGTGATGCTCCCTTGCTTCGATCATTATGACGTTCGATAATCCTTGTGCAGTATCCATTTCAACACAAATGGATGCAACAACAGTCTTTGTCTTCGATTTTGCCTTTGGAACTATCTTCAAAAAGGATTCTTAAAGAATCCCCTATTATCTTGAAAATTTGGTAATCCCATAGCTCTATAGGTAGACATGGAAGTTTTACCCAAAGAGCCAATGCATGGTATCTTTCTCGGATTGGATCGAAAGCAACATGCCATCTGAATAGGGTTAAGGCCAAATTTCACACACACACACACACACATTTTCTTGATGAGAAAAATCATATATTTTCGTTCGCTACCTCAAGGGGACTAAATGACGGGCGAAGCTATCATCTTGTTTAACCCATGCCATGGACTTTTCATCCTTCGACCGCACATGGAGGTATCATCTTGTTCAACCCAATGCAAGAATCGTTCATCATTGAGTCGAGTATGTTCATCTGGCAGCTTTGAATGTTTCTCATCTATCGCCTTTACCTCCCTTTTATGCTTTTGAGNAAGGGTTCATATATATATATATATATATATATATATATATATATATATATATATGTTTTCATGATAAGAAACATTGTGGATTTTCGTCGTTATCTTTAGGTGATCGGATGACGAGCAGAGCTAACCGTTGTGGTCAGTAACCAAGCGAGACCCATGAAGTGGACTTTTCATCCCTCGACCGCACACAAAGTTACCCTCCTGTACAACCCATTGTAGGAATCGTTCATCATTGAGTTGAGCATGTTCATCCTGTAGCTTTGAATGTTTCTCATCTATTGCCTCCACCTCCCTTTACCTGCAAAAAAAACTCACTCTAACCTCTCCCTTCAATTGCAAATGCACAAATAAAATGAGAAAAAATGCTTTTAAGAAAACTGCGAGCGTCTTTTTCCAGGTTTTCGTGTCCTGGAATTGGGACACGATGTGAACACGTGTTTTTTTGTGTCTCGATTCCAGGACACGAAAAAACACATGTCGGCCATGTGTTGACTCTATGTTCTTGTCCTATGTTGCGTGGGAGCGCCCCTCCCTCCCCTTTTGCCTCTGCTTTCGAAGCTCGCTTTCAAAGGAAGCGTCCAAGAAGCACTGGGAAAGCACACTTCCTAAACGCTCCCATATGGGAGTGTTTTTAGGAAGCTCGCTTCCAAGCAAAAAAAAATGCTGCCACCTTTTTTTCCAAGTTTTCTTCAAAAAAAACCCAAAATTTAATTAATGGGTGGGGGTAACTAACCCTAGGTTCATATGAATGCTATATAAAAGAGGCAAAGCCTACTTTGATAGCAAAAGACCTAACCTTGGTAATAATCAATAGCATTAAATTGTAATATTGTAATCATCAGAGGCAAAGTCCTTTTACTTAAATTTTTAACATTACCATTAATTGTCTCAAGATGTTTGAGAGTGGTTCCAACCTCATCCGACTTCAAATGAAAAAAGTAGAATTTTTGACCCTATTCAAAATTTAACAGGGTTAGTAGTTTTTAGGATTTCAAGATTGCAATGTTTCCACTGTATTCTATCATGTATGAGGGTATGGGATTGCCATTTAATCAAACACATCAACACCTCTATGAATGTTGATGCTAGTGGTGTTGATTGTTCAAGTTGATGTTGGTGGCCTCAAAACTAGTTTTTGAAGAATCCCTAATTTATAGCCTATTTATTGATGTGCTTCGGTTCAGATATGGATTGCACTCGAAGCTATTTTGGTTGTATGCACTCTTACTTGCTATATATGAGAAACATTGCATATTTGTGTATAATGGTTTGAATTGTGATGGATGCACATCGTTTTGTTGACATATGCATCAAAATATATAAAAATATATATTATATAAAAGACGCTCCCACCCTGGAAGCTTTTGAAAATTTCGCTTTTCGTTTTGCTCTCGCTTCCCGCTTTCGCTCCCGCTCCCTCTCCCAAGTAACCTTGTTCATATCCGACATGACCCCACGGGACACGAGTGTAACAACTATAAAATAAAATATTATTTAGATTAGTTAATTATCTTATGAAAGGGTGTAACCCTTCATTTTACACGCTCAAAGCCTATAAATGCGAGCTTCCCTTGTAATTATTAAATCATCCAATATATTATTATTATTCATATTCATTATTAAAATGATAGTCGGATTTGACTAACGGACAACCGGATTCGGTTGCTCCATTTGGTATCAGAGCGGATTTGCTCCTGCACTCTGAGCTTGGACTCGGCTCATCAATTCTTACTTGAGCTCGGACTCGACTCATCAATCCCTTTTTTGTCCGCTGCTCATCCATAGTCCTTCATTTCTCCCGACCATCATTCTAGAATCTACCTTCGTTAACTCCATCCCAGCCCTCATCCATTCGCTTTAGGCCATTTCCTTCACACGGTATTCTCCCTCCCACGCTCCATCCCATCGGTTGCCCATCCGCGTCACCACTGAAATCTCCACGCGGTGCTCCTCAACGCCATCCACTCCGCTTTTACCATCCACCCCCGAGCCTACATCCTCTTCTCCCCCTGCGCGCCACCTGTTTCGCGCCCCTGTCATCTCCCCACCTCCCGTCAAACCTCCTCTCGCTCAACGCTCCTCCCTTTTGCTCCAGCCCATCCTACCAACTCCCCTCCACCGCTGCATTTCGTCGCATTCCCTCATCATCGCTCCACTTCCTCCCCCGTCCATCTCTCCTATCACGCACCCCCTCGCCTGCATCCTCTTCTCCCCTTGCACATCTCCCCGCACCATCCTTCATCCCTCCACACTCGCCCTCTTCTGCCTGCACATATCCCTGTGCCCTCGACGATCTCCTCCCGTGCGCGTCCATCTGCATTGGTTCCACTCACCCTTAGCCGCCACCTCCCTTCACCATCACGCACCACCGCCCTCCTGCTGCGCGCTGCTTGCCAATCGTCGTCGTAACATTCCTCCATCCCCATCTACTCCACGCCGTCGCTCAGCCTCTGCCTCCAACTCCACTACCTGCACAAACCAAACAAAAAAATTAAATATTATAATATAATATTTCATTATAATATACAGTATAATATTTATTTCAAAATATTATAATATAAAATTATTGTAATATTTAATTCTGTTTTATTATATTTAAAACAAAAAATAATATAATGGTTTTATTATATAATAATTAATATATAATTAATTATTATTCTTTTAAACCTTAGTTTAAAGAAAAAAAACTATATACAAAATATTATATAGTTTATGAAAAAAAATAATACCAATAATATTAATTAATTAATATATTATTATTCAATTCACCTCAAAGGCCAAAATAGTGCCGAAATACACACCTTCGTATACAAGGTCCAAGACCATGGAGGAACTGAGAGAGAAGATTGATAAAATGGACAAGGACATAAAGTCCATTGTCGCTAACCAAGAAGGCTTGAAGGAAAAGATGCAAAATAACAATATATTACTCAAAGACAAGCTTGTTTTGGTACTAGAAAGAAGGCTCGACGACAAACTTGACATCCTGAACGAAAAACAAAAAGACGTGGATGACAAAATGAGTACCGTGACACAAAACATAAACACCTTAACACAGAACATGAGCACCATGATGCAGAACCATAATACATTAATTGAGATGTTACAAAGGCTCGTACCCAGTCCGGGCCAAGTCAGCGGTCCACACATGATAGATGCCTCATTTCATGTTGCCACCCAGGAAGCACTCGTAAAGAATCAAGAAGAATTGCAAAAAGAAATAAAGATTAACAATGCGACGCTTAAGGAAGAGATAGAAACACAAGTACTGCTAGATATGGAGGCATGAGTAAACAACAAAATAGGCGCTATAAGTAAAATAGTAGAGAAAAGAAAAACTAAAAGTCACCGCCAACAACGAAGCAATTCAGATATGTCACTTTCATCGTCCAGTAGTTTCGAGCCACCATCAAACCATAAGGCAAAAGGAAATCAACGTCGTCCTTACAAAGTGCACCCACCTAAGGCAAAAATAGAGTTGTCGAAATACAATGGGAGTGAAGACCAATGCGTTGCTTGGCTAAACAAAGCAGAAGAATACTTCGACATTTACAACATTCAAACTAACGAGAAGAAGGTGAAATATGCGTCAATGCATATGGAAGGGTACGCTTATAATTGGTACTTATGGTGGAAGAGAGATAATTTTACCTACACCTAGAACTTGTTCAAAAATGATTTTTTTAATAGGTTTCAAGGAATCAAAGAAGGTGAATTTTTCACTAAACTTACCAGACTACAAGAAGTTGGAAACATTGAGGAATTCACACATCAATGGGAATCCTTATCGACACGAGTATTTGGGTTGTCTGACAAGCAAAGACTCGAAACCTATTTAGGAGGTCTTAAACCATACCTCCAAAAAGAGTTAAAGTTGCATGACATACCTAACGTAGAAGTGGCAAGACATAAAGCAAAAGCCGCCGAATGCAAATTGGAAGGAATTAAAGCAAGAGGCAATAACCATTATCGGCAAGAAAAAGAGACACAATGTAGGTACTGTGCAGATACTTGGTCACCCGGTCATCAATGCCACAAACCTCAATCATATGCCTATGAAATGGAAAATAGATCGAAGTCATCTAACAGTTACGCTGATAATAGAAAACAAAAGAAAAACATATGTTGTCGATGCGGTGATGATTGGACCCCTGGTCATAAATGTAGGAACAATAAGACAATACAGTGCAAAATCATAAAATGGAAAGGAAGTGCAAGTCTCTGCACAAGAGACCTCGTCCGATTCTAATACCGACACTGAGTCAGAATGAAGAACGACACTAGGAAAATACTTAAGCTTTGAGGACAAAGCTTCCTTAAAGGAAGTGGCAATGTAACATCTATAAAATAAAATATTATTTAGATTAGTTAATTATCTTATGAAAGGGTGTAACCCTTCAGTTTACATGCTCAAAGCCTATAAAGGCGAGCTTCCCTTGTAATTATTAAATCATCCAATATATTATTATTATTCATATTCATTATTAAAATGATAGTCGGATTCGACTAACGGAGCAACCGGATTCAGTTGCTCCAACGAGGGGGGTTTTGGGCGTATCCGGTGACTTAGGTACTTTACTTTCCGCATCTTGCTTTATATAAGAGCTCTTTTTGCTCTCCCATTTTGTATAGGCATTGTTGTACTCAGTAGTCCCATTCCCAACTTCATGATCATTGATAAATTCATCTTATCTTATCTCTCAGGTTCTCCCCTTTTGTTCTTCCTCAACCATTTTTTTTCAGGAATGAGAAGCCCTACAACTTCTTCAAATTAAAGAATTTGAATTTTGGAAGAAATAGGTAATGGCATCGCTAAATTTTGATCCATACTTGGAAGTGTATTCAATAAAATTGTAACAAACTCTCTATTGTCATCGATGGCTTAATTGCTAGCAATTCATTTTCAAGTTCTTCCATCTGTTGAGCATATTCTGTCACCAAATCTGTTAAAAACATCTATAAATTTGACAATATTTTTCTCAATAGCAAAACTCAAGTTCGTTTGGCATTTCATGCAAACACTGTAATTTGCACCAAGGTTCAACAACACAACTTTTGCTTCTAATATGAAGAAGAATATCATCATCAACGACAGGAGTTTGTGTATGAACCTATGAGGGCACTCTTGTTCTTCTTTTCATAGTCATTCATCAAAGGTTCTGGTTTTGGTGTTTCTTGTGACACAATCTCCCAAAGGGTCACTACAGTATAGAATCCTCTCTGTCTTTTGTTTCCAAGCCAGGTAATTCTTTCCAGTCAATATATGTGGGCCCAACATTATAAAGCTCTGAATGTATCCCAAGTCTACTAATTTCTCCGGAAAGAACTTGGATCTGTGTTCAACTTCTCAATAGTCAAAATAGATGTTTATCATTTTATGACTCCAAAACAAATGTATCTTTCCTTGTGACACCAAAATTAGATGCATGCCTCTTTATTACTCTAAATTTGCCTGCTTATTCCTCTGTTATTCCTTTAAACTACTTTAGAAAAAAGTTAGAAACAGGGTTTGCAGACCTTCAATTTTGTTTTATTTTTATTACCTTTGAATACTATAAGAGGGTTTTCTTGACATACTTGGAGGGCAGACATTATGTCCTCTGCTTTAAATTGTTGTCTTTGACAAATTGTTTGAAATAAAAAAAGTATTTCCCATTAAATCTTAGCCACCAGGAAAATATATTGAGGTTGATTAGGTCTGTAGGATTTGTTTGTTTTTGTGGAGTATGTCTGCAGCTCAATTGAATTTGGATGTATGCTGCCAATATTCTGTTTGACAGTACACTTTTGAATCTTATGCTGACAAATAATTCACCGGATTAATGTATGCATATATGTTACTTATACCATTAAATTTGATGTTTTGCAATTCTAAACTGCCTACGATCTTTCTGCTAGTCAACATATGTACAACTGGCGGTTGTGGTATGTTGACTCAGACCTGTGTAGTTGCTATTGCAGTACTTTTTTTGCTATTTCTTAGCCAGTTATACTGCTGTTCTTTTAATGGATATGGATGCTGCTCCCAGTGCGAGGATGTCACTCTCAAAATTGGGTTGCCACTGCTGTTTTGACTAATGGTCGCTGTGAATTGTGATTGTTGTTACCATCTGAATTGAGCATTCGGGATTTATGCTGCTGTTGCCAATGGAATCATTGGGAATTCTGTTTGATATCATTGAATATTTCTGAGTTGAAATATCTGTTGCTGCTGTCGAATATCACTGCTTCATGATATATACTTCTTGCATCTTGGATATTGTACTACTGCCTAATTGTTCGAAAGTTTCAATCTAAGCTAAGATAAGATAATTTTATTAATGTCTGACCAATGACCACAAAAGTAGGTTAAAAGGACTGCCGAGTATAATGATGTCATTACAAAGCAGGAGTATGAAATTAGTTGGTTACTTTTGAATTAAAAATCAAATTGTAACTTGGAGCTCGCCTTTCATATGCCAAACATTGCTGGTAATTTTCGACTCAAAATTGGGTTGCCACTGGTGTTTTGACTAATGGTCACTGTGAATTGTGATTGTTGTTACCATCTGAATTGAGCATTTGGGATTTATGCTGCTGTTGTCAATGGAATCATTGGGAATTGTGTTTGATATCATTGAATATTTCTGAGTTGAAATATCTGTTGCTGCTGTCGAATATCACTGCTTCATGATATATACTTCTTGCATCTTGGATAATGTACTACTGCCTAATTGTTTGAAAGTTTCAATCTAAGCTATAAGATAAGATAATTTTATTATTGTCTGACTAATGACCACAAAAGCAGGTTAAAAGGACTGCCGAGTACAATGATGTCATTACAAAGCAGGAGTATGAAATTAGTTAGTTACTTTTTAATTAAAAATCAAATTGTAACTTAGAGCTCGCCTTTCATATGCCAAACATTGCTGGTAGTTTTCGAAGCTGTATCTGTTTATGCCAAACCTGGATTACTCCAGAATCCTGACCATTGTGCTGAACTTTGTTTCAACGCAATTCTTTGATGTCTCTATATTGAGGGGTTGCTCTGATACTAATGTTAGAAATATTTAACACTCGTGGGGTGGATATGCGATGGAGGAGTCAATGATGTGTATTCATTGATTTCAATCACGTGGTGTGTACATCTTTATATAGAACTTGGAGATTGTCTTATTATATCATAATCACCTTATTACAATATTGCCCTAACGTATCCTTAACTTTGTCCTAACAGTACACTTTATCATACACTGAATTTGTAATGTAGCACTAATGAACCTCTAGGATCCTTGTCTTATATAATAGACATCACATTAATCTTATTTTCCAGGTTACAATGCTAGGTGAAAACACCTGGGTCCTTCCTCTCATTTTGAGGATAGTGCCCAGGGTAAACCCTAGATTCTTAGGGGCATAAGGTCAGGTCAACAACAGGGTTCGAAGTTGATACAACAATATTCTCATTATGAGTTCAACATGTCACTTACAGGAGTAGAATCTGGGTGGGCAGGATAACGCACAATCCCACAACCATATGGGCTAGACCCAATTGACAGACACGGCGTAAATCTGTGTAACATGATTTACTCAATTGATTTTTTTGTTTTTTGTTGCAAAATACATTCCTAATTTAAAACTTGTTACAAAATACATTTCTGATATAAAACTTGTTGCATGTGTACTCCCTTTTAAGCAAAATACGTCATTGGTCTGTACATAGCTGCTTCCTCAATGGCTAGTCAATTTTTTTCCATGACTATATGGAATGCTTGCATAAATTGCAGTTAAATATTGAACTTATACATCTTCAATTGTAATTAACTTAAGTATTTTCTTGCCAAGTTTGCATAGTAATCATTATAAATCTGGCATATTCTTCTAATATAATGTCTCTTTCTGTTGACTTCTCACTCTAATAATAGCATGTTTCCAACCTTTAAGTTCTGTAAAGCATATTCTATAAGGGTGCATTTCCAGTCTTGAGCACTCAAGTGTCTCATATATTTGGCCCAAACTTCATCTACAGGGAATAGTTCTTAAGGTTTGGAAATAAAAGGGCATGTGTGCATGATAATTTACTTTTAGTGCAAGCCTACTGCTCCATGTATTTAATGCTAATCTTTGTAATGGCAGCCAATGATGGTGCAACTATATTGGAGCAAATGGATGTGGAAAATCAAATCGGAAAGCTGATGGTAGAATTATCACGGAGTCAGGATTATGAGATTGGAGATGGGACAACAGGGGTGGTTGTTACAGCGGGTGCACTTTTGGAGCATGCAGAGCAACTTCTAGAACGGGGAATTCACCCCATAAGGATTGCAGAAGGTTATGAAATGGCTTCAAAGTTAGCAGTAGAGCATTTGGATCATATTTCTCAGAAGTTTGAGTTTAGCTTGAACAATATTGAATCTCTGGTGCAGACATGCATGACTACACTCTCTTCAAAGATGTAAGTACTCGTGCATTTATCTTTGTGGTTCAGTTAGATACAATGTTCTCTATTAAAAATAGTATATACATAAAATCTCATTGTATGGGCTTCTACAAATATGGATCAGCAAAAAAACTCAGAGGGGTTCTAACATAATTCTTAGTTCTTTATATTCTGTAGAATCCTTTTTGTTCAGGGTTAAAATCGATGGATTTTCTCAATCTAGTCAAACGCTCTATTTTTTATTTATTTATTTATGTTTTCCGGCTTTTGCATTCTTTGGTAGATTCTGAAAGTCCATGGTTAAAATGATTCTTTCAGCCTCTTCCTCTTCATATATTATCTCTACAACTTGTCGTTGAGATGAAACATGTTTGTTGAACTTTTATTTTTAATGGATTGCAAACTTCATTGACATTTGTTTGTATCTGCACTCCAGACTCTGGATGAGCTCAATCATTACCTGTTGATTCTGAATGTACCAGCTTTCCTTTTTCAGTGCCGGTGATCCTTCATTAATGTCTATTGATTTTCTTTGGAAATCTCAAAGGGGGTTATCCTGCTTATTCCTGAAAGCTTGATTTCTGTAGCGTGCTTTCCTATATTCTTTTTTTCTCCTTTTCTCCCTTTTATAGTCTATTCGTCCTTGATTGAGTCTGGGTTACTGAGGCATGGAGTGCTTTCTCCTTCTTCAACTCATGATCTACTCAATTTCTAGTAGATTGAGAAAATCCTCTCGTAACCCGTGTGATGGAAATGAAACTCCCCATTGAGTATGTACTAACTGTGTTGTGCTAAACCTGTCATGGCAACCTGGAAAGCAAAACCCATGCTTGGACAGTGTGGAGTGTTTGTCATAGGTTCAAAGTCTCAGATTATTGGACCCCTTTCAAAGACTATAAGTATCTGAGACTATTTGAAAACATTTAACAAAATAGCCTTCTGCTAATATGGTTACTTGTGTAATCTTATAATTTTAAGTTCTTCAAGATCTAGATTGAATCATTTGTTGCAAAGGCCTCACAGCCATAAATCTCCAACCTATCCCATGCTGTTTCAACTCTGATAGATGGTCATTCAGAGGTTCAACATTAAATGAAACAGATAATTCTTCCTGTATGTCTTGTAGATTCCATGATCACAATGAGAATGGGATAACTTTTGCTTCCCTTTTTTTCTTTTTTTTTTTGTGATCCTGGAGTTGCTCATTGAAATGCCTGAATATTTCCTCCTTAACCTGTGGTGGAAATGGTAAGCAAACTGAGGGACAAGAAGTAGCCGTTGAAGGCCCGCAACCTTCACTATGCATCCCATCTCCAGTAGTCTTTGTGAACCCCAACGGTTGATGGCCTGCAGTGCTCATTGAGCTGGCTTCACTAGAATTCTTTGTGAACCTCAACACAGATGCTGCCCCTAGTCATTGCGAGTTTTAGGCCCTTATGTTTCTTGATTGTATCTTTGCCATTATTACTTTTACTTTTGATATTTTGCAGAAAGTATAAAAATGATGATGGCAATATCTTCTTGGCTATCTCATCTTTTTCAACGATTGTGCCATGATAAAAATTATTGCAGGGTTGATACCTATGTCTTATAATGAATGCTGGATATTTAGTAGTTAATCTCGTTGAGTGTTATTAGACAGCTGGATTGCAAAGGTCACCTACTTAAGGGTGTAAATGGTAGCTAGGCCAGCATGTTGTAAATCTCGGTGCAGCATATAAATCCAAGATTGTCATCTCGGTAAAAGTTCAGTTTAAGTGTTTTCATTCAAACGTTTGGCCAGTTGCAAGATTATGTTCATACAATAGGCTTGAGGTTGCCGTATATTCTTGTTCATCCTTTTTCCTCCTTAACTGTTTGTTTTATTGTTTTCGTGTCATCATCCATAGTTTTCCATTTCCATCACATTTTCATCACCCATGCTCATTATGCAGTGCATTTGAAAGGGGAAAAGGAAGAAAATATAAGATAAAGATAATTTTATTGGTGTCCACGAGTGACCAAAACAGTAGGTCAATGGAAGTAGAGAAAAAAATGTAATGATGTCATCCAATGTCTTTTATCTGCTAATTGTCTGAATGTTTCTTTAATTCTGTTGCATTGTCCTTGTGTATGCTGTCACGTGCTTTGCTGTCTTCGTTAACTCTACCACATCTATTGTACATTTTGATTTTTGTAAATTGTTTAACATTCTTGAGGCTGCTATTGATTTTAGGAATTAGTCTTTATGGCTGTTTTGTTTCCAAAATNTAACTCTACCACATCTATTGTACATTTTGATTTTTGTAAATTGTTTAACATTCTTGAGGCTGCTATTGATTTTAGGAATTAGTCTTTATGGCTGTTTTGTTTCCAAACTACCTTTGCTTTTACTTGTCACAAAGTCACACGACTTGGATTCATTAACAACTCCAGAAATAAAAACTGGAGTCACCTTGGCAACTCAACAAAACTCGACAATACCTTGACATATTAAAATACATATTAATTAAGAAGTTTATAGTGCATGACAAATTCATACAATTAGATTGCATAGCATGTATATAATCTCGTGCAAATACATATCTATCTTGTCTGAAAACCTCTTAGAAAATGAAATATGAAGACAAACAAGAATGCTAAAAAGGAGAGTTTTGGCTTTTATCCTCCATCGGTTGACTCGTTGTCATGGGAAAATGAACTTGGATTTTCTAACAGATGATTTAACTGGACTTATTGCAACTTTACAAGTCTCATTGGGCACTGCTACATTGTTTCATCTACATGTTTGGTTTTTTAGTGTTACACATTTCAGGTCATGTATTTTGTTGAAGCTGTTAGTTTTTTGTTGAAGTTGTAAATCAGATTTGCTAGGAATGAAATATACATTTCATATTAACATAAGAATGAAATACAAATGCATACCAACAACTTGTGATAAGTTGGTGCATGTAGTCCACTAGATTATCACAAGCTAGCACTACTCCACAACGGTCCCTAAGTCTAGCTAGGGTAACCACAACATTCTAGGGTCACAACATCTTTCAAACCTAACCTCCAATTCCTTTAATTTAGTAATCCCTCCTAGCCAAAGTTGGCCACTCCATCACTGGCATCTCACAATTGTATTTCCAAGTACGCCATTATGTCTTCTTCATGTCTCCACTAGGCTGGAACTCCAATGTTACTTCCTCCTGCTTCACCACAAAAGCCATGACCTCTACAAGATAATATAAAGTGCGAGTAACTCAAGCCAACAAACAAAGCTTATATTCATGTCATCAATTAACACTCATGTTATTCTCTAGGATAAGCTCAATCCTTAATGTCCTCTTGCATCACACAAACAAGGACTCCAAGAACATCTTCAAGCACTAGCTACTGATTTAGAAACTAGTCTTTATGGCTGTTTTGTTCACAAACTACCTTTGCTTCTATTTGTCCTAAGTCACACGACTTGGACTCATTAAAAACTCCAGAAATAAAAACTGGAGTCACCTTGGCAACTCAACAAAACTTGACAATACCTTGACATATTAAAATACATATTAATTAAGGAGTTTATATTGCATGACAAATTCATACAATTAGATTGCATATTATATACATAAGCTCATGCAAATACATATCTATCTTGTCTGAAAATCTCTTAGAAAATGAAAAATGAAGACAAACAAGAATGCTGAAAAGGAGAGTTTTTGGCTTTTATCCTCCATCGGTCGACTCGTTGTCATGGGAAAATGAACTCATGCAAATACATATCTATCTTGTCTGAAAATCTCTTAGAAAATGAAAAATGAAGACAAACAAGAACGCTGAAAAGGAGAGTTTTTGGCTTTTATCCTCCATCGGTCGACTCGTTGTCATGGGAAAATGAACTTGGATTGTCAAACAGAGGATCTAACTGGACTTATTGGAACTTTACAAGTTTCATTCGGCATTGCTACATTGATTCATCTACATGTTTGGTTTTTAGTGTTACAGATCTCAAATCATGTATTTTGTTGAAGCTGTTAGTTTTTTGTTGAAGTTGTAAATCAGATTTGCTAGGACATCAATATACATTTCATATTAACAGAAGAATGAAATACAAATGCATACCAACAACTTGCGATAAGTTGGTGCATGTAGTCCTCTAGATTATCACAAGCTGGGACTACTCCACAATGCTCCCTAAGTCTAGCTAGGGTAGCCACAACATGCTAGGGTCACACCATCTGTCAAACCTAACCTCCAATTCCTCTAATTTAGTAATCCCTCCTAACCAAAGTTGTCCACTCCATCACTGGTATCTCACTATTGTATTTCCAAGTACACCATTATGTCTTCATGTCTTCACTAGGTTGGAACTCCAATGTTACTTCCTCTTGCTTCACAACAAAAGCTACGACCTCTACAAGATAATATAAAGTGCGAGTAACTCAAGCCAACAAGCAAAGCTTATATTCATGTCATCAATTAATGCTCATGTTATTCTCTAGGATAAGCTCAAGCCTTAATGACCTCTTGCATCACACAAACAAGGACTCCAAGAACATCTTCAAGCACTAGCTATTGATTTTAGAAATTAGTCTTTATGGCTGTTTTGGTCCCAAACTACCTTTGCTTCTACTTGTCTCAAAGTCAGACGACTTGGACTCATTAACAACTCCAGAAATAAAAACTAGAGTCACTTTGGCAACTCAACAAAACTCGACAATACCTTGACATATTAAAATACATATTAATTAAGGAGTTTATAGTGCATGGCAACTTCATACAATTAGATTGCATAGCAGATCCATAAGCTCATGCAAATACATATCTATCTTGTCTGAAAACCTCTTAGAAAATGAAAAATGAAGACAAACAAGAATGCTAAAAGGGAGAGTTTTTGGCTTTTATCCTCCATCGGTCTACTTGTTGCTATGGGAAAATGAACTTGGATTGTCAAACAGATGATCTAACTCGTCTTATTGCAACTTTACAAGTTTTAATGGGCATTGCTACATTGATTCATCGACATGTTTGGTTTTTTAGTGTTACACATTTCAAATCATGTATTTTGTTGAAGTTGTAAGTCAGATTTGCTAGGGCATCAATATACATTTCATATTAACATAAGAATGAAATACAAATGCATACCAACAACTTGCGATAAGTTGGTGCATGTAGTCCACTAGATTATCACAAGATAGGACTACTCCACAATGCTCCCTAAATCCAGCTGGGGTAACCACAACATGCTAGGGTCACACCATCTGTCAAACCTAACTTCCAATTCCTCTAATTTAGTAATCCCTCCTAACCAAAGTTGGCCACTCCATCACTGGCATCTCATACTTGTATTTCCAAGTACACCATTATGTCTTGTTCATCTCTCCACTAGGTTGGAACTCTAATGTTACTTCCTCTTGCTTCATAACAAAAGCCACGATCTCTACAAGATATATAAAGTGTGAGTAACTCAAGCCTTAATGTCCTCTTGCATCACACGAACAAGGACTCCAAGAACATCTTCAAGCACTAGCTATTGATTTTAGAAATTAGTCTTTATGGCTGTTTTCTTCCCAAACTACCTTTGCTACGTGTCTCAAAGTCACACGACTTGGACTCATTAGCAACTCCAGAAATAAAAACTGGAGTCACCTTGGCAACTCAACAAAACTAAACAATACCTTGACATATTAAAATACATATTAATTAAGGAGTTTATAGTGCATGACAAATTCATACAATTAGATTACATAGCCTATACATAAAGCTCATGCAAATACATATCTATTTTGTCTGAAAACCTCTTAGAAAATGAAAAATGAAGAAGACAAACAAGAATGCTAAAAAGGAGAGTTTTTGGCTTTTATCCTCCTTCGGTCTACTCATTGTCATGGGAAAATGAATTTGGATTGTCAAATTAACATTGATGCACTTTTGGAAGTGTTATCAAAATTCTAGATTTTGCCCAAAATTTTGTAGTCTTTTGAAAGTATCCTGGTTTTGGTGTTTTGGTTGAGGATCAATATCCACAGGTAGAAGTTTTCGAGGTTAGAAAATCTGGAATTCAATCTAATTTTAAATTAAATTATCTGCATTTATTTCAGCAAGTTACACCTTATCACATTTCTAAAGGTCAAAGTTCTCAGCTTCTTAAGGTTAGGATCTTCTTGTGTCATTTTGGGTTTAACAGTCATAGTGTAATGTGGAGTCCACAAAACTGGTTTGCCATATGTGTAATCTAGGTTCGAGACCCATCTTTGGCCCTTGGGTTGTTATATTTCCTCTCATAGAAAATCCTGGGAATGGATTGAATCGTCAGGAACCTTGAAAGAATTGAAATCTTCAAAGATAAATCAAAATTTTGATAAGAGTACTTCCGATGAGATTTCCAAACTTATTATATATCTAGAAATGGGAATTTTTTATGGAAGCCCTGATAAAAAATTGTCCGAACAATGCATATTGCAAGTTTAGGACACACCTTTCTGGGTCAAGCTCTTGTACTGATCAATGTCAAGTTGCTAACTACTTATAATTACTAATTTGTTGACATGCTATCTCTTTGCTCACTTGTTCACTATTTTGTCATGGTAAGTTGGTAACTTTAATTTTAGAAAGAAGCTTAAGCTTATGTTGCATGAAACTCCTAAAATGCCTACGTACCGGTACCGGAAACTTGGAAACTTCTGGGAAACATCCAAGGGTCCTTGAGTGGCTTGGGATCCATAGGAAATCTTAAAAAACCCTAATTTATGGAAATGAAAATAAATTTACTTCAAAATTGTTTCTAAACCTACCTACAAATTTACTTCTCATTTTTATTTTATTGTGAGATAATGTGTTATTAAAAAAACTATATATATAAATATATATATCGCTTTTCTCCCGACGTCCCCATCTTGGGGGGTCACGTTTCCAAGTGTTCTTGTTTCCGAAACATGTACACTTTTCCACGTTTTGTGCAACTTAGAAGCTAAAGATTAACTCATGTCCTAGTTATGCATATGGCTGGTTTACCAAGAATTCATAATCATCTAACAACGATGTGTTCTTGTGGAGTTTTTTGTTCTACAACATTATCTCAAAAGAAAATTCCAATAAACTGATCTATACTATTTGGAATCCTTTAGAATGGATTTGTGAGCTTACTTTTACTTACTCTATAATAAACTTGAACACGATGTGGTGTGGTGTCTTTTAATCAAACTTTTCTGGTTTTGGAGATACATGTTTGAGTAATTTGTATGCTCATTTTTATGATTATGATTTCTTCTGTATTACTTAGTTCAGCTTCCTTTATGCTTTCAGAGTAGCCTTGGGCACACCTGCAGATGCTTTATGGTTGATAGTTCTTTCTTCAGTCCCATTAACATAACTTTTTGGTGATTCATTGGACAATAATATATTTATCTCATCTTATTCCTTCATCATTGTCTTCCCTAGCTGTACAAGCTCATATATTGTTTGTTGGCTTTTTACATTTGGTGTGTGCAGTATTTAGAAGTGTGATCTGAATATCATATCATTGTTTTTTGCAGTGTTAATCGATGCAAACGCATGCTAGCTGAGATTGCTGTTAAAGCAGTTCTTGCTGTTGCAGATTTGGAAAGAAAGGATGTTAACTTGGATCTGATTAAAGTTGAAGGAAAAGTTGGTGGAAAGCTTGAAGATACAGAACTGGTTTATGGAATTATAGTTGACAAGGATATGAGTCATCCACAAATGCCCAAGAGAATTGAGGATGTAAACATAGCTATTTTGACCTGCCCTTTTGAGCCCCCTAAGCCAAAGACAAAGCATAAGGTTGACATTGATAGTGTGGAAAAGTTTGAAGCTTTACGTCAACAAGAAAGGCATTACTTTGATGAAATGGTCAAGAAGTGCAAGGTAAGTTGAGTTTATATTTATAGCTTGGACCCTTGACATATTGGCTTTCTAGATTTATTTTGAGTGTTTGTTTTGTGTGTTAAAGTTTGACCTTATCTCAAAATCATGAAGGCTGGGACAAATCTAGGTAAGTACACATTTTAGATGGCCCCATTGTTAGATGGTACTCACATCAATTGATTTGAGAAGGGTTACTTGCAATATATCAAAAATCCATCTTTGACATTCAAAGTATTTAGAATAGAGTGGGCCTACTATCTGATTCAAGTAGGATTACTTGCAATTCCTGAGCAATTAAATTGTGGTGTCTCTTGTCTAATATGCATTATAGCAGCTCTCTTCATATCTGTGAAGTACACAGATATTATATGTTCTCTGAAAGAGACAGTTAGGTCGTGTTCTCTGAAATGGTCAAGAAGTGCAAGGTAAGCTGAGTTTATATTTTTAGCTTAGACCCTCGTATTATCTGTTCTCTGAAAGAGACAGTTAGGCCTTATTCTCTGAAATTGTCAAGAAGTGCAAGTAAGTTGAGTTTAAATTTATAGCTTAGACCCTTGATACACTGGCTTTCTAGATTTATTTTAGTGTTTGTTTTCTGTGTTGAAGTTTGACCTTAACTCAAAATCATGAAGGCTAGGACAAATCTACTTCACATTTTAGATGGCCCCATTGTTAGATGGTACTTGCATCAATTGATATGAGAAGAGTTACTTGCAATATATCAAAAATCCATCTTTGGCATTCAAAGTATTTAGAATAGAGTGGGCTCACTAACTGAATCAAGTAGGATTACATGCAATTAAATTGTTGCGACTCTTGTCTAATATGCATTATAGCAGCAATCTTCATATCTGTGAAGTACACAGACATTAGGTGTTCTCTGAAAGAGACAGTTAGATCTTGTTTTACAGTTGCTGTTCTCTGAAAGGGACAACTCTGGAAGGGAATATTGCCAGGCTCAAGATTTGTTAAGAAGTTTGGAATCATATTGACTTCTTGTTGAACGCTCGTCGCTATTTCACCATAGAGCTCCATATTCATTGGCACATTAAAAACCTGTCTTCAAATGACATTATTTGATAACCTCTTAGATGCATTGTATTTGTTCCTTCTGTCTGAGATAATATGGAACCATAGTTGACCAAGACCTCAGTTGTTAGTTCTTGAGTTGTTTGGGTAATTGCACAATTAGAAGCTAGGGCTATATGTCATCTGGCTAATTACTCATTCCATGGATAAACTTCATGTGCAAACCATGGCTAGCTTTCAGGTTTGACTAGTTGTCACCTGTCTTACCCAAAGTATGGATAGCAATCTAGTTTGGTGAACACCATTGAGATTAGATGTATGGTGGTTTGAAATGGTATCGGGATTGATTGACAACTGTGGCTGTTCTGAAAGGAGGTCCTTTCCAACTCATCCTCTATTAATGGGGATTATTCTAAGCTGATAATTAGTGGAAAGATGGGCACTGGGGATCATCTCTATCTTGCCTATTTGAATATATTATCAACTTATATTATTTTCTTAATGGTAGTGTCCTCAGCCTCTTATTCATTAGTGTTGGGGTGGGTATCTGAAGGAGCGAAGGTTTGAGCTCTTAAACCATTGATTGCTGAAAGAATGATCAAATGAGGCATGATGTTTTGATGCTTCATCCTTGAATTACTGAATTGCTTTGATTTTTATTTCTCTATTGTAGTGCTATTGAACACAAATTGAGGACGATATTTTCCTGACAAACTTGCATGTGTATTACATTGATCTTTGTTATAGTAATAATGGGCTTATCCAAATATTTTCTGTTTCTGTTTCACATCAAGGATTTTTGCATCTTGTCTTTATCAAAATTTCCCAATTTAACATATTCTTTCCAATATTGTCCTCACCTGCTTACTGGTCATCGTCAGCATATTCTTAATGTTGAATCCCTGAAACAGTTTTGTTGAGCTCATGCCTGTAATGATAGGGTCTATTTTCTCTCAAGGCATATAGAGATTTGACTAATTCCTCAATATTTTGCCAAATATACCCCCCTAGTGGTGTATCTACCAAAACACATTTTCTGTATGGAGGTCATCATTATATTTTCCAGCACAAAATTTACTAATTTTTTCTTCTTTCTATTTGCTGAATTTTGAACGGAATTTTGCCTTGTTGCCAAGTTTTGTTTATTCCCAGGCTAGCCAAGTCTTTCTCGAGTCCAAGTCTGACTACATTGGACCAAACTCATCTCAGCTTTATTAGAAATATTATCCTAGTATCCCAAAAATGCTCTTACAATCCATGGTGTATGACATTGGTATTTCCTTAGAGTCTTATTTTTGTCTGCATTGTGACCAACAGTTAATACTCTGAGAATGTTTCAGTGGCAATTGTTTATAGATTTACCCTTTTAGGATTTTTAGTTTGTTTTACCGGCCTGGGGATTTTGTGACTGGTAATCCAATTCTCAACGAGGATATCATTATATTTGTTTTTAAATAGTTTCAGTAGTCTTTTTAAATTTCATTTTGATCATAATGTATCTCTTGGGTCTTGGCACTTACTTCCACATGTTACTATGTTTATGAGGAGTCTGGACTCTGACTGGTAGTTCAGTTCCTGGACTGGGATTTCATTATATTTTATAAATAATTTCAATAGTCTTCTTAAATTTCAATTTGATCAAAATATATCTCTTGCTCTTGGCACTTAATATCACATGTTCTGATGTTTATGAGATAATATGATTGCATGCTTTTTAAATTTGTAAGCTTAGCTAAAGTGCAAATCAATTTTAGTTTTCATGTACCTGTTTGGTTATTAATAGAGAAGTGTATGAACAAGATGCATCCCGAAATGAACTTATTTGCGGTTCTGATGTAGTTGTTTGCAATTGATGACAGGATGTAGGTGCAACACTTGTAATCTGTCAATGGGGTTTTGATGACGAGGCCAATCATTTATTGATGCACCGTGGTTTGCCAGCAGTCCGATGGGTTGGTGGGGTCGAGTTGGAGTTGATTGCAATTGCTACAGGTCTGAGTTGTAGAAACTTCAATATCTGTAATTTCCTATTGGATTTTGTGCCGTATAGTTTATATTAAGTATTCCATTAATATCTCAGTCAATGTGTCTGATTTTTACCTCTTAAAAAAAATTTCATTGCATCTTTGCAGGTGGACGGATCGTCCCACGATTTCAGGAATTGACACCTGAGAAGCTAGGGAAGGTAATGTTTCTGTGAAGCTTGTCCTGGTCTTATTTACTACTTGTGTGTTCAGGCAGGGAAATCTAAATGTGTAGTTGAATCTGAATTCCGATCATGTGTCATTGGAGCAACCATTACCTGGGGCAAATCTTATGTGCAATCTGAAGTCTTGTTTGGTCTTTCTTAAGAAGTAATTTTGTACTTTTTGCAGCTAGTTTGATAGTTGTAGTTTGCTGATTTAGATTTTTCCTTCAAGATTCTCAGATCCAATTTATGTGATAAAGATTAGGTACTTGATGTCTTGCAATTGAATACCTGACACTGAGTGATTGTATTACTGATCAGTGATTTTTACATTTATTTAGGCTGGACTAGTGAGGGAAAAAGCTTTTGGCACAACTAAGGATCGTATGTTATACATAGAACAGTGTGCAAACTCAAGGGCAGTGACAATTTTTATTCGTGGTGGTAAGCTCTTGTGTTGCCACTCAGGCTTGCTATATCTTTTAAAAGTTGACTAGCATTACCAGGCCAATATATCCGAATTATCTTATTTGTTATGATATTTTATTTGATTAATATAACAACTTCATTGTTCTTCATTCCTATGATGGCCATATGGAAGTAAAATCAGTTACTTTTAATCAACAGGCTTATTACTTTCTATCAGAAAAATTACCCGTGAATCTATCCTTAGAAGTTGTTATCGTTAATTTTAAAATTTGAAGTGTTGCTATGATATTTCTAATGTGCGTACAACTAAGGACTTCTCAATGTTTACTAATGTCTGGATATGTTGCTTCTACAAGGCTACCCCAGCCAAGATTGAGAATTTCTTTATGCTGGAGAAAAGTCTTTTGATTTCCAAGAACTATTTCTATAAGAACAATTTTAATTTATGAATTGATTTACCAAGGTTGCAACTTACAATATGTTCAGCTTCTCAGTCCTTTTTAAATGTTATCACATAATATTTTTATTGCCTTTTAAGACATTAACTAAGGGCATAGCTTATAGTATGTTTAGATTCTCTCCTTTTATGTTTTACAATATCTCTCAATTTCGCCAAAAGAAGAATGGTTTCTAGATAGAAAATATATATAATTAAAAAAGGGAGGTTATTGAAATCGAAATTCAAATAAGATTCAGGAAGCCAAGCATACATTTTTTTGGTTTCAATTTTAAGTTTGTACGACCTAGGTAAAAACGTGCAGGTATAAATATTGTTTGCCTTATGTTCTAGAGAAATGAGGCATAAAATGCCATCTAAATTTTCTAAAATGTATAATTTTAGATGTCCAGTGGTTCTCTATCCGTTGGTGTCTATTTTCAGCTAAGGTAGAATGGGAATTGTAAATTAAATTTTATGGCCACCTGTTTTATCATCATATTGTGCTATACATTTAACTTAATAAAGCATCATTTTAGTTAAATAAGAACCGGATTTAGAACTTTAGATGTCTTATCATTTGACATTATTATTGTCAACCTAACTGGCAGTTAATGATTTCAGGAAACAAGATGATGATAGAAGAGACAAAGCGAAGCCTTCATGATGCACTTTGTGTAGCCCGGAACTTGATTCGTGATAATTCAATTGTATATGGTGGTGGATCTGCAGAAATTTCTTGTTCAGTTGCTGTTGAAGCTGCTGCTGACAAGATTCCTGGAGTGGAGCAGGTAGGAATTTGTGTGTAATTTTTCTTTGTTGATCCCAAGAATCAATTATCTAGCCCTTTTTGGTTTCTGTTTGCATTTTTTTGAATTTCTGATTTGTTGGTTTGAAATATGAATACTGATTCAATTAAATCATGTAATTGATTTGTCTGGTAATTGTAGACCCATTCATTTGCTAAGGCAAATATAAAAACCCAGGGTTTGTAAAATGGTACAATAGTTGTTTTATAGTTTGACACAATCTTGGTGGTCTGGTGCCTCTGGGTTTGGGCAATCAAACACATTCAATTGAATGGAGTCACCTATTACATATAATTTTTTAGCTGGGAATCTTTCACTACTAATGAAAGTACATTCATGGGTACATTATTAGTTTCATTATGTATCCTTGTATTTTTAAAATCTTGCTGCTCAAAGAACATAACCTAATTAGAGGGCCAAAGTCATCCATAACATATGGTTTTCTAGCTGGAATTTTCATTACTAACAAAAGTACATTCTTAGGTACATTATCAGTTCCATTACATATCCTTGTAATTTCTAAATCTTGCTACTTTGGTTTTGCCATGCTGCTTGTGATGCGGCAAAAGTTTGAAGGACATAACCTAATTAGAGGGCTAGAGGCACCTATTATGTAATCTGTATATTCTAGCTGGAAATCTTTCAATAATAACAAAAGTACATTTTTTGGTACATTATCAGCTCCACTATATATATTTGTAATTTCAAAATTTTTACTTTGGTTTTGCCATGCTGCTTGTGATGTTGTACCAAAAGTTCAACTCAACCTAATTAGAGGGCTAATATTTCCTGGCAGATTCAACTGTAATGACCACTTGGTGTAGTTATGTGAGCAATGTCTCTACAAGTGGAATTGACACTATTTAACAAGGCTTAGATATTATGCCTTTATTGCTATACCTTTGCTGATGTATAACTGTGATTCAGAATCCAACTTTTTTAGGAGACATGCAAATTTTGAAGACCAACTCAACTTGCAGGGCCGAGTTTATAGTAAGCAAGGTGCTCGCTCGCACAGGTTTAGGTGGAAGGATTGTGTCATGTGGGTGATGCTAATAAATCAAAGTGAAAAACATTATACCAATCTCTGATGTGAAAATAAGAAAAGAGGAGACCTTTTGTTACTAGCGCTTAATTATCATATCTAAACCAGCATAGAGTCATTTAAACCTCACATCTTTTAAGCAGTCACAAGTTTGCACCTAGGTTTTCTGTGAAATGTCGGTGTTTAATAGATTCAGGTTTAAGATGGATTTATGCTAGTGGTTAGCATACTAGAAATATTGTGAACAACTTGAGGCTTTCTTCTAATGACATCTAATTTTTGGGTGATAAGACGTTTCTGATTACATGGGAATATCTTTCGAAGTTACATTTCTGTCAACACTCCCTCTCAACAAGGAAGGTATTCTACAACATCAACACCAACGACAACAACGACAACAACGACTGTACAATGGACTGGTGTATCTATATGTCATAGGAAGTTTTGGAACAACAACATCATAAGTCTGGGACATCAACATCATAAGTTTGGAACATCAACATCATGGACAATCATCATAACGAAACATCATCATTGTGGAACATCATCACGAAGCATCATCATCGTGGAACATCATCATCACGAAGCATCATCATCATCATCATCATGGATCATCATCATCGTGGAACATCATCATCACGGAGCATCATCATCCTCGTCACGATACATCATCATCATTGTCGACATGAGCATCATTATCAGTATGTGAATACTGGATCATCATCATCATCTGCTACATCATCAGTATGTGAATACTCAAACAACAACTTCATCAGCATGTAAGTGCTAAAACACCATCATCAACAAATAAATGCTAGAACATCATCTACATCATCAAGATAGAAATGCCGGGACAACATCATCATCATCAACATAATAAATGCTGGAACAACATCATCATCATCAACATAGAAATGCTAGAACATTAACATCATCATCATCATTAACATATAAATGTTGGGAAAACATCATCATTATCATCATCTGAAGCAACATCGCAGTGGGCACTCTGGGAGACCCAATGGGCCTTGTATCATCAACATATAAATTGTGGGACAACATCATCATCATTATCAGAAGCAACATCACAGTGGGCACTTTGGTAGATCTAATGGGCCTTGTATGGCTTACTAATCCTTTCAAACCAAACAAGCTTATCCAGACATAACAATCTACCTGGGGACCAAACAAGCCTTGTTTGGCTTACTAATCCTTTATGACCAACCAAGCCTAGCCATGCATACCAATCCCCCTGGGATCAGCGAGGGCTTTTCAGTACTGACATACCAATCCTAGACAGAGCTGCCACATCAGTACAACAAGGAACTACATCATCATCATCAGTCCCTCTTACGAGGAAGGTCCTTTTGGACGATACCAAGCGTGTCTAGTAAGTATGCAAACTTTACATGAGAAAGAGGCTTAGTCGATACATCAACAATTTGTTCCTCTGTAAGAACATACTGGAGCTGTACAACTTCCTTCTGCATCATATCCTGTATGTAGTGGTACTTGATTTCTATATGCTTTGATTAGTCCTGGAACATTGGGTTTTTTGACACCTTGATGCAACTCTGGTTATCGCAATAGATATTAGTCACATACATCTTTGTATCAAACAATTCTGTTAACAACTTGTGAAGCCATACTGCTTCGCTGTAGGTTGAACGTGCAACAATATATTCAGCCTTTGCCGTACTGAGAGCAACATTGGTCTGCTTTTTGCTAAGCCATGAGATCACACTTGATCCCAAACTGAAACATCTTGAAGTACTCTTTCCGTCGTTAGTGCTTCTTGCCCAATCTGAATCAGTATCGCCATGTAATCTGATCTCACCATCAATTGCATATTTGAGGCCACAATCCAATGTACCCTTTAGGTACCTTATCACATGTTTTGCTCCAACTAAGTGGACATGTCAGGGCTCCACCATATACTGACTCAAGGTGTTCATAGCAAAACATATATCTAGTCTTGTATTCGTCAAATACATCAGTGAGCCAATAATATGTCTATATAGTGTTACATCTATTGTTTTCGAGGAATCATCATTCGATAGCTTTATGTTTGTCACCATCGGAGTGTTCCTTGCTTTGCAATCTATCACCCCAAATCTCTTTAGAATATCAACAACATATTTTCCTCGATTTGGGAAAATTTCATCTGGGAACTGCCATACTACGAGACCTAGAAAATAATGCATCATTCCAAGATCATTCATTTCGAATTCTGCTGCAAGCTTCTTCTTGCAATCACTGATGAGCTTCTCTTCTCTTGTAAAAATATACATCATCCGCATATAGCAATAATATCATAAGCCCATCATCTACAACCTTACAGTAAAGGTTGGAATGTGCTTTACTTTTGGTAAAGCCCAAACTGATTAGAAAGCTATTAATCCTTCCATACCTTGCTTTGGGTGCTTGCTTCAACCCATATAATGCCTTCTTCAATCTGCATACATGAGCCTTTCTATCATGTTTTTCAAATTCTTGTGGTTGTTCAATGTATACTTTTTCTTCTACCACACCATTTAGAAAATTCGTCTGTATGTCCATTTGGTGTTGCTTCCATTTCATCTTGGTTGCCAAGGCAAGGATAGTTTTAATTGAGGTGTATCTTGCTACTGGTGCAAAAATCTCTTCATAATCAATTCCTTCCTTTTGAGAGAACCCCCAAGCTACGAATCTTGCCTTGTATTTTCCAATACTATCGTTTGCTGAATGTTTTGTCTTGAAAATCCACTTTGAGGAGGCTATTGATTTATCTCTTGGTCTTGGTATCACGTCCCAAACATCATTCTTTACAATATATTGTTATTCTTTGACCATGGCCTCCATCCATTCCTTCTTCTTTGTTGCTTCTTCAAAACAGGTAGGTTCTTCATCAACAAGGTTGCACATCAAGGCCACATAGCTGGAGTATGGCCTTGGTCTCTTGCTTTCTTTGAGAGTTCCTTCTGGAGCACCATTATTTTCTGCATCTTGAACTACTTCACGAGCCCAAGCTGGTCTTCTATTTTGTGAGATCATCTCATGAGGTGTCCCCATAGGTCTTTGAGGCTTTGCTATGGTCATTGTCTTTTGGTATTTGTTCTTCTTCAACATCTCGAAGTGGTAATTTTCCTGTTTCTGCAACTCTAGGCGCTTCATGTTCCTCTTAATCAGTGTTACAAATATCGTGTTGGCGAATATATCGCCAAGGGTCCAAAAAGAAATTATCGGATTTATCGGCAAAATGTCGACAAACATTGACAATATATCGGCAAAATAAAAAATGCAAAAAAGAAAAAAATCACAATATATTTGAAAAAATTGGCAAAGATCGCTAAAAATCGACAAATATAGTGATAAAATCGACAAATATCGCGATAAAATTGGGAAAAAAATCGCAGAATAAATCAGGAAAATATCGGGGAGATATATTGTCGATATATCGTCAGTGAGTTAACATCGCGCTATATCGTGATGTTGTCGATATATCGGCGATATTTGTAACATTGCTATTAATGATCCTCATCTGCATGGTTCTTTTTGGACTTATTGAAAGCTTTATCTTCATCAAATGTAACATCTCTGCTAATCTTGATTCGACTGTAACCTGGGATGTAGAATATGTAAGCTTTCAACTGGTTGCTGTAACCAACAAATATTCCCTTCTTTCTTGAAGGCTCCAACTTTGATCTTTTCTCCTTGGGAACATGTATATATACAGGGCATCCAAAAATCTTCAGGTGGTTGGCTTCAGGCTTCTCTTCGGTGAACATTTCTTATGGAGTTTTGTACACAAGATCATTAATGGGAGATTCTGTTTTGGCACATAAATGACTGTCCTAGCTGCTTCAACCCATAAGTGCATGGGTAGATCTTGATCATGGATCATGGCTTATATTGCTTCCACGATGGTTCTATTCTTCCATTTTTCCACCCCATTATGTTGAGGATTATAGGGGGTGGTGAGCTTTTTTCTCAATCCCAACTTCTTTGCAGAAATCCTCGAATATATTGGAAGTGAATTCTCCTCCATTGTTTGATCACAAGCTCTTGATCTTCTTTTCAGATAGATTCTCTATAAGGGCCTTGAATTCTCTTAACCTTTCAAATACTTCATCTTTGCCTTTGAAGACTTAAATTCAATTATTGCGAGGGAGTAATCATCAATAAAGGATTCATAGTAAACATACCCACTTAAAGAAGTAGCTAACATCAGACCACATACATCTGAGTGAATAATGTTCAAGATCCTTTTTGCTTTATTGTTGCTGCTTGGAAATGGGTTCTTGGTGTTCTTTCCTTGTGCACATCCTTCGCACATTCTTTCATGATCGATATGGATTTTTGGTAAACCTGTTACTGCCTTGCTCACAATTGGCAATGCTTGTAGTTCACATGAGCAAGTCTTCTATGCCATAGCTCACATGGGCTAATGGTACTTGCTGTTAGAGCTGAATCTGAATGTCCCTTTAATTTGTAGAGTTCTCCTTTAATTTCAATCACAACTGCATCGTTTATTGTCTTTAGAGTTCTCTTTAATTCCAATCACAACTGCATCGTCTATTGTCTTTCCTTTTCACCACGAGGACTTCTCTATCTACAAACCTTTCTTATCTAAAGCTGAGATAGAAATGAGATTCTTTTTCAAACTTGGGACATATAGGACTTCCTTCATCTTCATGGACTTTCCTAAGTCCAACTTGTAAGAAGCTTCTCCCATTCCTTTGATAGGATATTGATAATCATCTCCAAGCTTCACATTGTGGGGTGAGTCTTTCTGAATAAGACACGAGAGGGAATCTTTGTAACTTGTCATATGTTTGGAGGCAACACTGTCTACGAGCCAATTGTCACTTCCATGTGAGACTAAACTTGTGAGAGTTGATATTAAGACATATTCTTCATTGGAGTCTTTATCTTCATTGGTCTTTTTTTCAACCGGGTCATTATCTTCGACTGCATGGGCATGGAACTTCTTGTTTTTCTTCTTGAATTGTTCTACTTTGAGGGTACAATTTCTTGAGATGTGACCCATCTTGTGACAGTTGAAACATTCAGAGGATGGGAAGTCTCTCTTGGGTCTTGTGTTCCTTTGAAACCTTTGATTTCTTTTGGGAGATTGATCACGATATTTTCTCTTATTTGTTCCTTTCTTTGCATGGGCTATCAAAGCTTGATCTTCATTGTCATTTAGTTTTTCTTCTCTGTTTGCTACCCTTCTTCTTGAACGTATTCTTCCCATGATTTACTGAACTTGGTCAACTTTCTTCTAGCACATATTCCTCTAATGAAAGATTCCCAATCCCTTGGGAGGCCATTCAAGGTTGTCATTACAACTTCCGCTTCTTTTGCCATGTCACCAATGGCTTCCAATTGTTCTTTGATTTGAGATACTCTTGTGAAGTATTACTGCATAGTTTATACCTTTTGTATCTTCACACCCTCGAGTTGATTTCTCAAGGTCATTTTTTTGTTGATGTTCTTCCCTTCAAATAGATTGGTCAGTGTATCCACATTTCTTTTGGAGTCTTCTTTGAAGATACTTGAGGGATCAAGTGACCCTTGATGGAATCAACTATAATCCTCTTGGCCTTGACCATATCCTTATTGTCCTTTGCTTTTGCTTTATCTTCTTCTGGTTCTTTAACTTTATCTTTGTTGTAGCCTTCTAGGTCATGTTCGTCAAGGATGAGCATGACTATATTTCCATGCTCTTAAATTCTCTGCTCCTTTAAGCCTTGCATCAAGCTTGGTATTGTTTGTCATCTTTAATGAATGAGAACCTCAAATGAAAATATAGGAAGTAGAACCTACCAATAAGAAGAATGCTTCTGGATTTTGCTTCAAGCTGACTTGGGGTTTGGCAGGGAAACCCTATTCTTTCAATTGTGGTCACTTGCAAATCTGATTGGAGGAAAAGATGCGCCTCCTTAGGGCGAGCTGGTCATTGTCCTCCTTTTCTTGAATATTTGGACAAAACCTTGAACAATCCGATACCCTAGTTTCTCTCGACAACAGTGATAGGTCAAAAAATGAAAATCCACAGAATTGAAAACTGCTTTGACAGAAGGATGCGCCCTCCTAGGGCGAGTTGATTGCCCCTCCTTTTTCAATTGATATGTGGAGAGAGTTGCCTCGAAAAGCAAGCCCTAGTTTGTTGTATAGCTGGATAAGCGTTGCCCAATGACTTCTTTTGGGTTGGCTCTGATACCATGTTAGATTTTTAAAAGTTTATGCCAAAAACAAAAGGATCATTGAAAGAATGACAGGCACAGTAGCACAAAGAGAACACAAAGATTTATCCTGGAAACCCTCTTGGGGGAGAAAACCCAACAAAACTTCTTCTATATAGAATCCAACCAAGTACAGTGTAAGACCCCAAGAATAAGACTTGACTGCTTCCTCTCTCTTAGATGGATTGCTCCTTCTCTCTCTAGCGAACTTGCTTGAGTTGTGAGTGTGTCCAAATGAGGGAGGCGCCTCATCTATTTATACTCGTCAGTTGAGTAGTCGAATAACCCAACATGGCTGACTTCTCCTCCCAACTAGGGCTGACTTGCCTAGGGAGACTCAAAACAACATTTAAATAATACTTTTGTGGGTACTATTGACTTGACTTACAATGGAGGTTTTACCTCAATACTTTTACATGACCAAGTACATCAATGACATATCCAATCAGAGGAATAACATCTCCGAAAATGAGGAATAATAACAATATGATAAAAGTACAATAGAATATCTTCCGAAGTTACATTTCTTTCAACAACAAAAACATCACAGAAAAATGTAGACAATGTAATCAAAATTTTGTGCAGCTTGAAGAAAGTGCACACAAATCTCATTAATGCAGCAAGGATATTTATTGCATGCTATTATTGCGGCAAGAGAGGGCAGTATGCATGCAATTATTTCAATTACAAATGCAAGTAGTCTCATGACAAGGAGAAGAAGCAATGCATCCAAGTCATTATTTTGAGAAGAAGGATCTAGCAACAGAGCTACAAAGTTGTATTTTTTATGATTTCCATGCCTATACAAAAATGGGGGCACTGTCACCATTGAATATCTTAATTTTGTAAATGGTTATATGCATTTTAAAATGTGTCAACTTAACGGATATAACTATAATGACAAGTATTAAATGATGTGACAACATGATTGCGTTGGTTTTGAATTATCCAATAGTTGTGATTTATATATCTTTAATTAGTCTATTTGTAAGAAAAATAAGCTTCATTGCAAAAGCTCACAAGAATTAGTTGTAATGTAGGTGATAAGTAGGATTTAGGTCTTAACATTCCAATGGTAAATTAAAATAACTATATGCACTATAAAGAAATTAAAGATGATCTAAATTGTTTTTTCATGAACTAAGAGCATTTGAAAGTTTCCAGTGCTCAATACTACATGAGGTGAAAGAAAAGTTAGCATACCTTCAGATTTTTAAGGAGGTTTGAGGAATCTAAATATATGAGAGATAAAAGTAGTAGTCCGATATTGATCACAATGCACTAGTTATTCATCAGGATGTGTCCATGGGGGTTTTGTGACATCCCAAGAAATAGGGTTCAGGGAACAGGATGAGGTCTTCCCTGGATCCTTACATCTTCAATTTGTTGGGGCCATCCCTATAACGTTGAGGGACCCTTTGTGGTTTTTGTTATGGTTCATGAGCAAACATCCCCAATTGTCCTTCTCGGTGTAAAAATGAAAAAATAAAGTAGCTTTATTTATTTATCTCTACCAACACAACCTAAAAGTGTATAATTAATATGATTTCATGGCAAATATTTGCCAAGATAACATGGTTTGAGTTGGCACCTACAGGTGTGAGTTTGTTTTGGTTGGATTTGGATTGGGGGGTATGGTTACCTGCACATTCATAAATACATGTATTCAAACAAGTGCTTCAAGATTGGTAGCAAGGGGGCTTGTTGCTTCTTGCTGTTGGATGGTTGGATATCCCATTTTTTTATAGATAGTTGATATCTGCATGATTAACAAGAAGATTTTACAATTAGCAATAGAGGTCACTGTTACGGAATTTTCAATTGGCAGCAAACGATGCTGCTATGCCAACTTAAACCCCTAAACACCTAGTTAGCACCTGGATTGTCTTTGGAGGCTTCAAGCCTACACAATGCATTAAAGTACTTGTCTCAAGATGTCATTTCAAGTTGATGCATAACACAGGCTTACAGCTCTAAATTCAATCCAAACGATTGGTGATAGACTGACCAAGGGCATAATTTCATTTTAAGACTTGTTATCGAGGGGGATGGTAGTTAGCAGTATGCTCCCACATCTAACCTCAGACATCAAGCAGTATAACTATAGGACCACGTGTGTGTGTGTGCACGCTGATAAATCTCCTTTCATGTGGCCTATGATTATGATTGGCTGTATTGGGATTGCAACACACACACACACACACACACACACACGTGTGTGTGTGTGCATGCTGATAAATCTCCTCTCATATGGCTTATGCAAAAACAAATATTTATGGTGTTTACTATTTATGGTTTACTTTCTTTTGGATTTTATTGGGTATGCCTTTAAAGTATTGTTTGGTTTTTACTATAAACTAAATGTAATTCTGGTTTTATCTACTACAGTATGCAGTTCGGGCATTTGCAGATGCTCTAGATGCTGTACCAATGGCTCTTGCAGAAAATAGTGGACTCCAACCTATTGATACTTTGACAGCAGTAAAGGCTCAACAGATCAAGGTATGCATTATAGTCTCTTTGACCAGAAAATTGATAAATCCTGGGACAATAAATTAGTTGGCAAGAGAAAAATCTATTTAGTAGTTTACAAGGAGGATGATTTCAGCATTGGTTTCTCATTCCTAATTTTTATGCATGAGGTTTCTTTTTCTGATTTGCTGAATGGATATATCTGCAGGAAAACAACCCACATTTAGGAATAGATTGTAATGATGTTGGTACAAATGACATGAAGGATCAAAATGTCTTCGAAACTCTAATGGGCAAAAAACAGCAGTTCTTACTTGCCACACAGGTGGTTAAGATGATTCTGAAAATTGATGATGTGATCACACCTTCTCGGTATTAATTTCTACATCAATCTCTTTCAATATTAAATTGCTCTTCAAAAGACTCTTTAAAGAGTTGAATCTTAGAAGAAACCTCTGACATTTTCATATGCATACTGAGAAGCATCTTCAGGATGATTATACTGAAATCCACGTTTGTGGTGCATGCAGTTTCTGAACATGAATTTGAGGATTTTTCTGCTGGATAAACTTGGAAATGATTTGAGGAAGGTGCATATTCAATTGGGGTTTTGCTTTTCCCACTTTTATGGGACGATAAAATGTATTTTGTAGAGTTTCTCTGATCTATAGTGAAGTCTGTGAAGCCTCCCTATAGAAAGATACTTACGCTAAACTATACACACATTTATCGACAACTGCCTAAATCAAGATAGATTATCAGAGATATAATCTAATTTTGATCTATTAAGTTCATCCAATCTAGGATTTCTGTTACATGTTCACTGAGGTCCTTTTGTTAATGGGGTTCATGATATTTGCTAGAGAATGCTGTTTTAGACCATCTCATTGCATGAGCAGGTGCTGTTCATTGTCGACATTGTCTCTATCTGGTAATTTGCATTTTGGTTTTGAAAGGACACAGTCTACTTGTTTTCTGTATAATAAAAGTTTGCAGTTACCGTTGTCCAAGGTTGATAAAAGTAACAAGAGAGGTTTGTGGTGTGCCTTGACTTCATGAAGTTTTGGTTCTTTCGGCAATTGTCTTCAAAAAGTTTTGCTTTCATTGTACCTGTAAAAATTCAAGACAACAATTGTTAATAACCTGTTCTGTGCCGTTCTGGACTACTTGGTATTTGTGATTTTGCACTGATTTCTATCACCAATTGCTGTTATAAAACTATACAGTTCTTTCGGTTTATATTTCATAAACAGACTGGATTGTTGTTGCATAGATAGAAAATGATACATTTCTGGTTACTGATTTCTACTTGGTAATTGTGGTTTTGCACTGATTTCTATCACCAATTGCTGTTATAAAACTATACAGTCCTTTCGATTTATATTTCATAAACAGATTGGATTCTTGTTGGATAGATACAAAATCATATATTTCTGTTACTGATACCTCAGCCACTTGGGCAGACAATTATTTCCAGATTTCTTTCTTTTATTGTTGAACTTAAAAAAAAACTGAATTCGGGGCAATCCTTGTTTGCACGGTTGCCATGATTTCTTTTATTGTTGAACCTTTCCTTACCAGCCATATATATTGCCGTTTCGGGAATACTAATATGTTGGTCGCTTGGACATCTGTTCATGAAACTGTCTTGGGGACATGCCTTGCATAATGGGGATGCTGGGGTTATTACCTATTATTTGCTATTTTTTAAGTTTTATCTAAATCGTACCAGTGGGGATTTCTTTTCAACTATACTACTGTTGTCCCTTTTACCAGCCACAGACAATGGGGAAATAATGGTCTATGTTTCCAATTTATCATTGAAGTGATTTTTACAGGAGGGCTGATTGTCATGAGCCCCTTTTGGGACAGGAAATTAAACAACAACTTGCAAACCACATATATCAGAAACTAATAGGTCAGACTAGGGATGAGACTTCCGGAGACACACCTGGTGGGGGTTCCACTAAAAGAGGGTGCCTACCTATCCAACCTTACAATGACAGGTCAAATATGTCACTTTGGAGAATTGAACTTGGGTGGACAGGATAAGAATTACCCTCCCAACCACCCCAAAGCGAAATCCATGTAATGCCAATGTTATGCCCCATGGCATGAGGCCATTTGTTTGATGTTCTGGGGATATTAGTGTGGACGCTACCAAAAGGGTGTATACTTGAGACAGTTGTTGACCCCATGTAGTAGCGGGGATCAATTTGCAACATGCTATAGGTTATGTAATGCTGTGGTGGCAGCACTGTGGACAGGTTTAGATCCAATGGCCCACAGTGCTACCGCCGCAGCTAATGGCCCACAGTGCTACCGCCGCAGCTGGTCTGGGGTTATCCCTAGTGTGTACTCTACAGGAAAGGTTCATCCTCAAGGCGTCTCCTCTAAAAAGGGCATCCTCTACTTTTGCTTTCAAGGAAGAAACGAATATTGGTTAACTCCTTGGCAGTGCAGGCATCTTTATTCTCCAGACACGTTCAATAATAAATACGTCTCCTTTAAAAGAGGGTATCCTAATTTTGCTTTCTTGGTTAACTACTTGGCAGTGCAGGCATCTTTATTCTCCTGACACGTTCAATAATAAATACAAAGTGCAGGTTGTCTTGACAATCTATTCCTAACAAAGACGAATATTGGTACGTCATAAATAATGTTTCGGAGAGTATTGAAAACCAACTAGATTCTGAAGGGGCTGGTAACCAACTAGATCCTCTTTCAATCATGAGGATGTTATGCGATTTTAGTTTAAAATAGAACAATCATTAATGAAAGCATATCATACAAAACACTGAAGGTCAATGTAGGGATGGATGAAATTTCATTGTTGAATTTGGCGTAGGCTGCACAAATGAATGTAAACAGAGAGTAATGGAATTTTTATTGAGTACGAGGATGGTTTTTGTTTGTGATGATCTTAAGATCTACAATAATCCTCGTCTCTTAAGATCTACAATAATCCCCGTCTCCTTAACTTTTCTCATGTTGGTAACTTATTATTAATACATTTTAATTGATGAATTTCAGATATAATATATCCTATTAGAAATTTTATCTGATTGCTGTATCATCCTACTCTAATATTTGCATTATAATTATAAACGTTCTTTCTTTGTATTAACTGTTTTTATTACTTCAATTCTGGTTCATATTATGATTAATCTTTTTTATTACTCCTTTTTCATTAGGACTAATTTCTACGATAATTTGTTTACTGTGTTAACCTATTGTTTTATATTTAGTTTATATTGGCTTGTTCAAACAAACTATTTTTTACTTTAATATTAACCAAACCATCATGTATATATTCATTTAAAACAGTCTATTTTTTTAACTGATAAGTACTTGTATACATTTATTCATAAATGATTGGGTAGGGAGCTGATAGTGATAAAAAATGCTCAATATACGAGCTCAACAAAATAGTCTTGCCATGTACAGGTGCTAGCCTTTTTCTTCCAAAATATACACTAATCCTTTCGATATAAATTGACCAAAATATTTAATTTGTTTACTGTGTTAACCTATTGTTTTATATTAAATTTAAATTAGCTTGTTCAAACTAATTATTTTTTACTTTGGTATTAACCAAACCCCACACACACATATATATATATATATATATATTCAAAAAATTTATTTATTTAACTGATAAGTACTTGTATACAATGCTCGTGAAGGGAGCTGATGGTGATAAAAAATGCTCAATATACAAGCTCAACAAAATAGTCTTGCCATGTATAGGTGCTAGCCTTTTTTCTACCAAAATATACATTTATTCCTTTTGATCTAAATTGACAAGTGATTTTTAGAGTTGTGCCATGATCTTTTTGCCGTTTGAAATTTAAACCACTATTTTAATGTTGCTCTAATGCTTTGACCTATCCAAGTGGTTATTGTTTGAGTAAAATTCTCCAATATTCGCCAGACCTCCTTGGTGAAGTGAGTGGTTATTGTTTGAGTAAAATTCTTCAATATTTGCCGGACCTCCTTGGTGAAGTGAGTGGTTATTGTTTGAGTAAAATTCTTCAATATTTGCAGGACCTCCTTGGTGAAGTGGTAATGAAGGAATGTATGTGTAATTATTTATTCACATTCTACATCGGGTATACATACACTTGGTCTCAACCATCCTCTATATTGTAGTACATCTAGGCGGGGATTGCATTCTTTAGGATTGGCCAGGTGCGGAGAGTTGTTTTGGGTGGTGCTGGGATTTGATGGGCGATGCCACCACCATGGGTGGTCCAAAGGTGGATCAACTTGGAGTAAACCTGTATCCCAATTTTACACCACATTTCCTTGGATTAGCGTGGAGAAAACCTGTATCCCAATTTTACACTATATTTCCTCATCTTTAAGGTGCTTTTCGAGAGTAGGTCATCTTGTTTCTGTCAGAGTGTTCCCAACTTGCTTCAATGAGTTGGTACAGGTGTTCTAGTATTCCCTTTCTATTTCGAGAAGGCCAATATTCTATGCACATGTCCAAATCTGATTATCATTTTTGACTACCGATGCTCCGGAGTGCATCAATCAATTGAAGTGGCATTAGATAATAATATGTAGGCTGTCTAGCAGATCGATTTGTGCCCAATCTTACTTTTGATCCATTTCCTATCTTCTAGCGTAATTTGCCAGCAATGCAATTTGCAAATAGGACATTGCGGCTTCTAGAAATTTGATTCACCTTGAATTGATGTTGGAGTCACACACACACACACACACATGTATATATATGTGCTAAGATTTCTTGCCAAATTCCATTTTTGTTGATCAATTTCCAAGTGCCTTTTGTTGTTAGTGCTTTCCTAAAGAGAGAGTTGTTTGTTGCCCCAAACTCTTATATTCTTGAGCATGGTAAGATAAATAGGCTAAGATAAATTTGTCCTTTGTCCCTTTCCAATGTCAAACATGACATGCATACAAAATATACATCGTCAACTTGACGTTCAACCATTTAGATATCATGTGATAAATTTTTTAGGTGTAGTTAAATATTTCATGGTTATACAAGAACTAAAACATTTATCATCATAACATCATAATGACCATATTGAACAAGATCACTGAAAGAAAGACGAGCATAGCAAACACAAAAGAACATTGAGATTTATCTTGGGAAACCCTCTTGGGGTAGAAAACCAAACAAAACTTCTTCAATATAGAATTATACCAAGTACAATGAACAACCCCAAGAATAAGATCAACAGCTTCCTCTCTCCAACGAACCTCCTCACTCTCTCTCTTGTGCACTTACTCGCGTGAGAGATGTGTCTAAATGAGGGAGGCACCTCACTTATTTATACTCAAGTGAGTGACATCTTAACTTAACTAGGTTGGCCTGTTGCTCTAAAATAGGGTAGACTTTTAGGGAGACTCAAAATAATATTTATATAATATTCTTGTGGGTACTATTGACTCGACTTACAACATAGGTTTTACCTCAAGACTTTTACATGACCAATTATATCAAGGACATTTTCCGAAGGAGGAATAATAATAATATAATAAAAATACAATAGAATATCTTCTGAAGTTACATTTTTTTAACACTCCCTCTTAACAAAGAAGGTATTCTACAACATCAACAACAACAACTAACTGGTGAATCTATATAACATAGGAAGTTTTGGAACAACAACATGTATCTGGAACATCATCATGTATCTGGAACATCATCATTAGCAACATATCAACATCATCATTTAACATCATCATCATCATCATCATCAACATGTGACTGCTGGAACATCACCATCATGGAGCACTATCATCATCATCAACATGTGACCGCTGGAACATCACCATCATCATCATCATCATCAACATCAACATATGACTATTGGAACATCATTATCATTAGCGTGGAACATCATCACCATCAACATCAGTAGCATCATCATCAACATCATCATCACCAAAAGTATTTTGGGAGCTCTCTCTATCCCATCGCAGGATGTCCCATCTAAACTCCTCGTCCCCTCTCAGGATTAGAGGATCTTACCACTCCATCACAGGGTGTTCCATCTAATATCATCATCCCGTCATAGGATGTGAGGATCTTACCACCCCGTCGCAGGGTGTTCCATCTAAGATCATCATCTTGTTGCAGGGTGTTCCATCTAAGACCATCATCCCGTCGCAGGATGAGAGGATCTTACCACCCTGTCGCAGGATGTTCCATCTAAGATCATCCTTGTGTCCTAGGATGAGAGGATCTTACCACCCCATTTCAAGGTGTCTGAAGTGTTAGTCATCAGATAAGAACCAAGTCAACATGGTTATGTTCATAGGCCATTCACCCTTGGCCAAGTCATCATGGCACTCACTTCTTCCAAGTCATCATGGCACATACTGCTTCCTCTGTCATGGAGGTCATCTTGATGTCAAGTTCATCTGACAATTTTTTTAGACAATCATGTGAGGTGTAGGATAATTGGACTGCTTGTCTTCAACCTTGTAGCAAGGGTTGAAGTCTTCTTCAATGAGTCTTCATCACACTATCTTTCCTGCAGGTTAAACTCAAATGTACAACTAGTATCATGCATAATTATACCATAAATCACACTTGTATGAAGAATTTTATCTAAACATTCTAATAACTCAAATAAAACAGAAACATTATCTTGTATGTTTGGTAGACTCCCTCTTGATTTTGACCAAGTTATTCTTGTGCTTTGCTTCTGTCTTCATCTCTTTTTGGATCTGCAACTTCTCCTTTGACATAGTCTTCCAAGTCATGCTCTTCTAGTATGAGAAACACTCTATACTTCCATGCTCGGAAGTTCTTAGCTCCAAAAAGATTGCTTTAATTTGATGCTTGCTTCAATGCTTTTTTTGGAGGACTACTACTGGTGGACCTAGGGTTTGATAGAGAAACCTTGATTTTTCAAACTTGGTGTCTTTAAGATATGACTGGATAGAAATATGTGCCTATTCAATGCGAGATAAGCAATATACTCATTTTCCTAAATTTGTGGACAGAATTGCAAAATATTTGATGCTCTAGTTTCTTCAATTTTTTTTCTATTGGATTGTCTTGTCTTAATTCTGATGCATCTTCGAAATTTTTGCTCCTCGAGGTCTGAAAATTCATCTTGAGGTAGTATGATGTCTTCTGTCCAATCCCACAGGTTAGAGCAATATTGAATTCATCAAGTGGTACTTATGCTAAGTTTCCCAAGGTGATATGTTTATGGACTAGTTCAGTATAACGAACTTGTACGAACTGCCACGTGTCATCGTTTCAACTTTAGGTTCTGATAGTCACACAAGAGAAACTAAAGTCTGTTCCCTTTTTGGAACATCTTACTAAATTATATTATATTTTGATCTTCTTAGCGCAAGATATAACATTTCTCCGTAGGCCACTTGTTTAAGACTGAATTTTGGAAGAGGTTGGAACCCTGTTTTGGAGGGATCATATCTCCTAAGGTACAACAAATCTGACGTTGGAACTCATACACAAGGTATATCAACATCTCATCTTCGACATATCTGAGTTTCAACTCCTGTTCTTTACCAAAGTCAAGTTATAGCAAAAATTAATGGATGACTAGATTTTTCTTTCTAGGTTTTCAATCATGAAGCCCTAATCTCCAATGGCTGCAGTTGTAGCAGTGTCATTGTTGCACAAAGACTTCTTTTAGGGTAGCTTTGATACCATGTTAAAGATTAGATGGTTATACAAGAACTAAAATTTTATCATCATAACATCATAACCATATGCAATAGGATCACTAAAAGAAAGAGAAACACAACAACACAAAAGAAGACAAAGGTTTATCCTGGGAAACCCTCTTAGGGGAGAAAACCCAACAAAACTTCCTCAATATAGAATATTACTAAGTACAATGAACAAACCAAAGAATAAGACCATTACCTTCCTCTCTCCAGCTAACCTCCTCACTTTCTCTCTTGTGCAGTTGCTTGTGTGAGAGATACGTCTAATTGAGGGAGGCGCCTCACCTATTTATACTCATCAAGTGAGTGACATCTTAACTTAGCTAGGTCAGCCTGTTGCTCGAAAACATGGCAGCCTTACCTAAGGAGACTTAAAATAATATTTATATAATATTCTTGTGGGTACTATTGACCCAACTTACAACAAATGTTTTACCTCAAGACTTTTACATGATCAATTACATCAAGCACATCTCCCAAATGAAGAATAATAATGATTTAATAAAAATACAATAAAATATCTTCTGAAATTACGTTTCTTTAACAATAGTAATGTAGTAACCAATGCAGACAACAACATTCTTAGTTTATCTTCTCCACTCTAGACTCAATTCTATTAACACGATAAGTTAATTTGAAGTGTCATAATAATTCAATGGTGTTGGTATCATAACATTAGTACGAGATACAATATCAATAAATTAGTGGGAAATTTTAACGGGATTCAATAGTATTGGTTGTGCTATTATTAGATGGACTTTGTAATTCATCAAGCGAGGCATAATTACTATAATTTCATTTTAAGTGAAAGTAAAAGTGAGGACAATTGATTAAGTTGACCTTTCCTATTATACTTTGCACACGATGATTGAACGGCTAATAAAGTAGTTCCAAACTTTGATCCATATCTAGTTGGATATCAAACAAATTTGGTTATTTGTTCATTTGCCTTTTTCGTTGATCCTCACATATCAAAGAAGTATCAAGTATGCTCAATTCCAAAGGTAAGACTTGACCACCCAATTAACCATTCAAACCACCATAACTTCCATTTCAATCTCTCTTATTTTTCATATGAATTTACACGTGGCCACTTGATCAAGCATTCAAACCACCATGTCTTCCATTCCAATCTTTCTTTCATTTTTCATATCAAGTGAATTGATTATATTTTTTCAAATAGTGTATCAAAAAAATGACGAGAATGTGTCTATATCAATCTTTCAGAGAATATATTCTATACTTGAAGTTATCGACCTTAGTTTCCTAAAGATGGTATCTGCATGAACCATATTCCAACCATTGGGTATATAAAAGAGATTAGTTTCACTAGCTCTTTGGTTGGTAATCTGTAGCTTTAAAAATCTAACTTTTTGCATTTATGTAGAGCTTCAAATCCCTTTGTTTGCATTGCTATATTTTATATCACTTTAACATTTGGGTTGGTCTTATGATACAACAGATCAATTTTAAACCATATTATATTAAGTAATTAGAAATATAGGTATATACTAAGTTTTTTTTTCAATTACAAAATTTCTATGATCCATGATTCTTTCATTGAGCACAAGCCTTGGGTTGCAAAAAATTCCATCTTAGCTAACCTTAAGTTCAAGAGGGTCCATCATGTGGGCCAACTCAATTCAAATTAGAAATCTAAAGGACTGATCCCAATAACCAAACTGATTTTGCCATGATAAACCTAAATTAATTTACGTCATACTCTAGCAATTTCTCGACCTATTTATGTACATAAATGTTGTTAAAACTCACAGGCTCTCTATCTTCTAATTAATAATAATACTACTCACCCCCAGTTCATATATATACTATGCCGAAAAGAAGTGTTACAAGCTCAACACAATGAGTGTGATCAAGGGGATTTTAATTAACTATTGTAGTGGTCATAGAAGTGGGTTGAACAATGAAGGCATGCCATGATCTCAATGACTCAAGTCAAGCTCTTTTATTATCTAAAACCTCTATCATTTTTATCGCAATCACTCTCATTTCACCCCTTTGTCTCAAACTTCTCTATCAATCTCTCCACTATATTCATCTTGAGCATTTCCAACTATACACTTTTAAAAGTAGGATCATGCCAAAATAATAAGAGCAAAGGCTATGAGAGTGAGCATGTGCAGAGCACTCACATAGAATTGTACAATTAAACTTTAGAAACTAAATTGACACTTATGCATTTACATAAAACACAAGATGAAGGGCATACAAAATACAAAACCGTCATCAAATTTTCATTTGATATGCAGATGGGATGTGAAATTCCAAGCTTTTTCTAGGCTCGTCTAGATGTGCACCATTTTTAGGTTTTTAACTCTTTTCATTATTATATTTATATTTTTCAATCACTACTTGTTTATGTTTACTATTTGATTGTAATCCCCTCCTAATTATTGTTTATAAGGTGGCTCAATCCCCTTTTTATGAAATAGATTATATTGTTTTTGTTAAAATCCTTTGAATCTATTTATTGCGAAGGTTCACTTTTGTCTAATTTACAAAAGTGTTTTTTGATTCTTTTGATGATGGGTGGAGTGTCTGCTTGTGCTGTTTGGAGGTTTTGGGACTCTGACACAAAGTATTTATGAAAAGTTTATAACAATTATGATTAATTGTGGAAATACTCATACTCAAATATTGAGGTCATTCAATATATTCCATTGAACCCCTTAGCTAGATTGTGTATGCAATGACAAAGGACATTTATTGTCGCTTTAGAGAATCATTTAATAAGGGATTCGAAGGCTATTGACCCTTCGTGGAGGCAACCTTCTAACAGGAGATTCATAGGTTTCTAACCACCAAGATTATCTCTTCAATTAGACAATATGGGTGGTTGATTAGTCCCCATTCAAAAGAAAAATGGAGACATTTTTTTGTTTGGATTTTAGAAATATGAAGTGATGTAATTTGAGAGACCAATATCCATTGCCTAGGATGGATCAGTTGTTGCAAACAATCAGTGAGTAGAAATGTTTCCATATATGCCACAAACAATCATGCGAGCATAAATGTTGCCATATTAAAGGGATTTTCAAGATAAGATTATTTAGATGGTCATATTTAGGGAGATCATAGTAATTGCTCTAGATGATCTTATTGTCAACTCAAAGAAAAAGGGGATTGCGCTGAGATGAGCTTTCTCTAGCTCAAATGGGTGAGATGTGTCCGTCTGTAATGGTGACGTGGCACATGTCGGCTCAATAACAATAAATAAATAAATAATAATAGAAATTAACATGTCGACTATTTAAAAAATTACGAAACTTATATAAATAATATAAGTTTTAAAATAATTGTTGATTTTTTTTATTATAAATAATTATTATTGAAAAACATGGATTAAGTCATCATTATTAATAATTACATTTTTATAAATTATCAAAATATTCTTATGAAATTTTCATAAGAATTTATTCATTATTATTAATAACACCATTTAAAAAAAATATTCAAATAAAAGCCATGTTTCACATCATTAATGAAATGAAATAAAAATTACCCGCACTGTCACTTTCTATTGGAAGTTGACAAATATGGAAACTGAAACAAAAACACGTGATATCGTTTTTTCTACAATATACCTAAAATCCATACACTAAAATTGATTCTTGCATTTCATAGATTACATAGCAACGCAAATAATGGATAGCATTCCGTGTAAAATATTCTTTGAGCAGTGGGCCAAATGACAAGATTACTTCCTGGAAAATCACGTTGAAGTTCACAAGAAAATGGGGACAGAGAGGCCCATTGTGTCATAAATTCATTTCATCCTTGAATGATGAGTTTGTTTATTGTTGGTAGATTGAAAGCGGGCCCATATATCTTGAACTTTGGAAATAGTAAAATATAAACTATTATGAATCAACGTTTGCAAATATGACTACAAAAGTTTTGCTTAAAATTATTTATTTTTCCTTGTTTCCATTCATGAGCTCAACCCTTTTCATGAGCTCAACCCTTGACGATTATTAGCTATGTATACTCTAGTAGAAAGATACACTTATGCCTTGGACAAAACTATGTCGCCTTTTAGGCCTTGTATATTAACAACCCATGCCATATCATATTTATCTCATTCTTGCCATGAGGTGAGTGGAAGGTGGACTAATTGGCTCATGACATTATAAGAGTAACTTGGATGCCAAGCGACCCAAAATAATAAAAGGCTAGGATTTATGAAAAATATGGGATGGAGTTGGAGGTTATACCTCTCATAATGAGATACAAGAGGGAGCATTACTAACAAAAGATGTTGATGATTGGCCAAGATGGATTGAAGACCTTAGATAAGTAAACATTGTTGACTTTATTAGAGAATGAGTGTTTCTAGGTCATCGTTCCACAAGAAGTAGGAACTTTAGTCAAATGATTTGAGTAATGTATTGGTTCTAGATGTATTTTGGAGGAGCTTTAATGGTAACCTTCTTGGGTGCCTTGATATTGTACCTCTTCGTAAGGTTCTCTCAAAATTACACGAAGTATGTGGTTGGCATTATGGTGTTCCTGTGATAATGCTCNAGGTCTGTTCCTTGTAGTGTTGGATAATTACTATATAGAGTATAGTATCCGAACGCTCTTAAATCCAAGTTTTATATACCCGCCGGCAGACTAATTTATTAAGTTAAGGTGATCATGAATGGTTTCCATTGGCCTTCCCTTTTCAAGGATGTATTACAACATGTTGATAGTTGCCAAAACATTGTCAAATTTTTTATGGGAAAGTGAAGAGTGATACTATGCCTCTACACATTTGTACTTGGGGATTAACATATCATTGGGCCTATTTCCTTACATATTTGCCACTTTATTTTCACCGTGGCACTAAAGCAAACCGCTATTGAGAAAATTTTAAAGATCGTAGAACATAACAAAGCACGCATTGAAGTCCCTTTGAAGCTCATAATTAATAGCAAATATCTCATAATTAATAGTAAATATCTATTTATATTTTTTCAAATAATTGAATTTTGCCGAGATGCAATTTTATTATTACTCGAAATTTATACATTGATTATCGTGAGTGTAATGGTTTGGAAGATAATCAATGAAAAGAAACATAATCAACATTTGATGGGCCACTTGAGTAATACTTGATGTCAATGCAAAAAAATTATTATACACCTTGGCGTATGGGAGAGATATTATGTCACTGAAATCTCAAAATTATTTTTGATTTCATGAACACCAAATGAGGGGAATAAACCAACATTAGAGAGTAGAGGGGAATAAACCAACATTAGAGAGTAGGTACTACCATTTACTTGGTTAAATAAAGGAAGAAGGCATTAGTGTGTTTGTAAAATATTATGTTCAAACTAAAAATGAACTTTGATAGGGTTACGACCTTTAGGTGTTTGAGGAAGGTTAATTGGTAATTCTTTTAAACCAGGTTAGATCCAAATCCTAGGCTCTATCAAGCGCAGAGATGGATCAAATATCTCGAGGTGCAAACCTCTTCTTAGGTATTGCACTCAAGGAGCTATTAACTTTGGTGTGTCCTATATATAGCCATTGATTTGATTCAAACCAAAAGACACATCTTTTTATTTAAGGTCGACATATAATATTTTTAGTATTAATATATAATATTATTTATGGCCGACATATAATTTATTATTATTTTTTATTTTGTTAGGAACGAACATTACAACATCTCCCCCATACATGGTTTTAAAACGATGTGCAAGGCCCTCCTAAAACCATGGCTTGTTTAGGAGGCCTTGCACATGGTCTTAAAACCATTTGCCACGCCCTCCTAAACCATGTATAATAAAACCATGGGTTGTTTAGGAGGCTTTGCACATGGTTTTAAAACGATGTGCAAGGCCAACATTTTTTTACGGATAATTCAATTTTTTATTTTTTTATTATTTTGTTAGGTAGGAACATTACAACATCTCCCCCATATTAGATTTTTTTTGGATAATTAAAATTTTCTTTTTTTATTATTTTGTTAGTCTTGTAACGTTACAACATCTCCCTCATACTGGGCTGTAGAGCGCCTCTCAGCGCAATGAGGTGCATAAGAAGCTTTATGTACATTTTGTGGGCCCTTTGAGTAACACCCAAGGTCAATGCACAAAATTCATTGTACATCTTGGCATATGGGAGAGATGCTATTATGGGAGTATTTACAAAATGCTTAGTTCACATTAAAAAGGAGTTTTGATAGGGTTAATACCTATAGGTGTTTGAGGAAGGTCAATTGGTAATCCTTTTGGATGAGGGATGAGGTGCATGACAAACCTTATTCACATAAGAAGTTTGATGCTGTCTATATTAGACCTTATCTCATATACAATAAGCTATATTACAATACTTAAAAGTTCTAACATAAAGAGATACTATGTTAGAAATGCTTGTTAATGTGCAATATGTCAAACACTCCATCTCCTAAGTATCATTGCCAACTTATATAATAGGTTGTAAATATTACTAGTTTTGGCATGTGAAGCTTTTCTTTAGAACCTTTATTTTGGTTTTGACTGGCATGTGCTCATTATGGAATATTTTGGTTCTATGCATCTTGCATTGGGTGGCTCTCCCCAAGTACAAGCAAATTGTTTCTATGATTTGGGATATACTTTGGATTTTTTTCTAAGTGATAACAATGGTAGAGGCTCACATAATATGCTATCAAGATTGACATTATCTTCTTACTAGAGTTTTCACGGGGATTGATTGGTGATTGTCAAGTGGAAGAAGAAAAATACAAAAAAAATAGGTTGCAGGTTATTGGTCTTATATTTATTTGGTAGAGTGATGTTGATGACAATCTGTAGTTTTGAATTTTTTGTTGTCTTGAAATGGATCGCAGCTATTTGCAGAACTAGGGATTTGGGCCCATTTTCTTTCTGTGCTTGGAGTCACAAAACCTTTGAAATTTTCCTAGCTTCTGGATTTTAGAGAGTTAGGTTCACAAAGGAGAACATCCATCATCATCCAACACTAAAAGGATTAGGGCTACAATTAGATGCCATCTCCATCCACGAGTCAAAGAGTAGAGCCGCCATTTGATACATTTCCTTTCCCAAAGCCTTGAAACTTTGATATATCTAATGGATCCCACTAATTTGGTGGTCAAAGTCATTGGAGAGATTGAGGGAGGAGGCCCTTCTCTTTGATCCCATGATCTTTGATTGGGGTTAGTCAAATTGAAAAATCAAGGTGGCTATGAATGAAAGGATGTAATTCTTCTTCTTTTGATGGCCCAAATGGGTCCCTTCCAATTAGAAGAACAATACTTTAGAGAAGGAAATATCATTTGGATATATTTTTAGCTCTCCATCGTTGATTACTAGGAGGAAGAGGATGATACTCCATAGGTGTAGGGTGACAAAGGAGGAGTAGAAGTCATTTTCCATCCATTGATTACACATTCTCTCACTAGGTCCCACCCAAATAAAGCATTGGACTTTAAAGGAGGATTGAAATAGTTTGAAGTCCCTTTGGTAAAGTGGATTTTGAGTTTGTCCCACACATTTGGAGTCTTAAGGATTCAAAAGGAGTAAAATAAGCTCCTACATACTCAACCCCTCTACTCCTTACTTTATCTTTTGAGGTGGGCCTTGCTTTAATTGTTATCTTTAGGTTGAGGATTGGGGGTCTATGGAAAAGTGAATTTCAAGTGACCACAGTACAAACTTTCCCTATTGGAGCATTGTCGCTTCTCTAAACATTCCCACTCAAGAGACACTATTTGGTCATTAAGAACTCTTTCTATCTGCCATTGTTACGTGAAAAATTCCATTTTCAAAGCCATATGTGCTAAATTTTCAGCAATGATCACAATTTGTTTCTTAGGATATATAGGAGGATATTGTTAGAGGTACTTGCCATCTACTATGCCAAATAGAGTCTAACACTAAAAAATTTGCAAACCTTTCCTACATTAAAAGAACACGACCCCTAAAAGTTCACATGGGGCTCACTTTCATTCTTCTTTGAATCCATTAGCTCATTTTGGCCTAATAACAGTGTCTTTGAGAGGGTAATTTTCTCCAAGACGTTTCACCTTGGTGTTTTCTCATGCAATTGTAATGCCTTGATCTTTTTATTAATCTGCATTCTTCCTTGCTCCTTGAAACTCACTTCAATGTTTAGTAATGACACTAAAGCTCTCACCTTATAACTTGAGGATACATGACACTTTAAATACCTCCATTGTGTAGTATGGGGATTGCTTTCAAAGAGTTTAAAGGCTTCCATCACACAGGATTCAAGAAGCAAGGATATGGAGTTTGGATAAGTCTAGGCAATAATGAATCATGACATTGCTCCCTATGAATTGACTTTATGGTGTATTAAACATCATCATTAAGTAGTTATAGGTTATTTCAACAAAAGTTCAAGTAGTAGTTGATTTGAGTAACTTTAGTTTCAATTTAATGTTTATACCACTTAAGCCACATGTTTAGTTCTTGTAGCATACAATACATATTTGAACAAGCGCAAAGATCCTATGCCTTCATCAATTCTTCGAAAACTTAGAAACATGTCGAATCCTCAATATCACTAGAGACCAACATTAGCGTGTTCAAGGAACCATACAATGGTAGTATGTGTTGATGTTGGTTTTTTAAATTGATAAAAATGAACAACCAAACCCACAACCCAATTGATGAGTGGACTTTCACCTTGAAGAAAACATCAAAGTGATAAGAAAATAAGAGGGAAAATGATAAATATTTTATCAGTAGCTAGAAACTAGATTATGTGAATTAATCAATATTTAGTGAGATGTGCAATTAGGATCATTTTTAAGTGTAGGCTGCGAATTTGATTGCAACATAGGAGAAACCATATGGTTAAACATAGATACTTGAGTGGGTGCAACACCTTTTAATTTCGTAACTAAGTAAGATCCACATGAAGTACACCTAGTGGGGACTCAATGGGTCATCACAAGGGTGGATTTCCCATCTAAATTTCGTATATCTTGATTCTTATTGTCCTATTTGTAGAAATGAAATCACAAAATTGACCCTATTATAAGTTATTGGAAAATAAATTGAAAAAAAAACCTATGCCAAAACACAAGAATGCGGTAATGGATGAGACTTATCCTAAATTAGAATTGATTTTTGTGAAAGCAAATTTATACTAAAATTAGAAGTGTAACAATGACAAAGGTGAAAGAAAATTGCAAGTAAAAAGCTATGCTAACTCATTTTGTATTTTGTCTTTTTTTAACACAATGAATTTAAATAACTTGAAGATGTATTCGTTTAAGACCTTGATAGAAGAGCGTATAGTCAAGCAAATAAATATTATAAATAAAAAACATATTTTGCTAGACATAAAAATTCCTTTATATTTTTTAATCAAACTTCTATCCCAAAATACTAGTGCAATACACTTATTTTTATCATCTAAAAAAGGTGTAGTAAGCCATTTTCTACACCCATTTTTTAGTTTAACTTTCTTACTATTTATAAAAATCAAGCCCTCTACACATAAAATTAGTAATATTAAATATCTACCTTGTTTTTACTTCACATAAAGATTAGGATACAAACCACTCTTATTGATTTGAACTTCTACAAAGTGTTCATCATTTTGTGTGCATATCAAACTCCAAATCTTGTCAAACTATCTCCATTAAAAAAAACGTTTCTATGCATTGTGAAAATTCCTTGATCCTTTCATAGCTATGCTTCCATCATCCACCATCATATTACACTTCTTCACAAATTTTTAGTCTCCCATGTCCTAGACCCAATATAACTTTGTCGATGCATCATACCGTAGCATCATCATCCATATGAACCCTTTGTGAGTAAGTTTTGAATCCTGCTAATCCTTAGGAACATGCACATAAGATGTACTCTTGAATATAAACGTGTTTTACTATAGGCTTTCACCCACTCAATGATTATTTTTATGTAGGTGTGATATTCCAAATTGCCTTAGTGAAACTCCAACCTATCAAACAAATCACACATTTACATGCTTTTCCAAATATTTCTAACTATAATCTAATGCTCCAACATCCACCACATTGTGCCGTGCGTGATACAATTCTTTCTTTATATGACAATTTCTACTCTCCAACACTATTAGATATCAAATTTTAAAGAGTTCATGTAGTGGTTTTCCTGGCATGAACTTTATACTCTAGAAAATGTTTGAAGGCTTTTAGTCTTGGCAATTATAAATAACTTCATGGTTTTTTTGTTGTAGTTATCTTTAAGAGTAGCGGAGTATAAATATTTTGAATCCACACAAGTGAGTGTATAAAATGTCCCACATTAAAATAATTGCTTGCACATTTGCTTTGCCTATGATACAAGTTTCACAAAACCCATAGTATTTTTGTGTTTTTGGTAAACTAGAATGATATCAAGTTTTTATGTAAACTATAAAAATTTGTATGTATATATCTGAAAAATCATAGTTTACTTTAATTAACCACTGCTACCATTGTACATTCACCATCGATCATAGTATTGAGTTGACAAAAACCATCTTCTTCATAACTTCCCAATACAACTCAATTTCAATATGTTACTTTGCACCTTTATGCTGAACCTATTTATTTGATTAATAATTTTAAAGTTTTTCTTTTCAAACAAGCCGTGCATCTTTAGCTTTCAACAAAATATGTACATTACCTTCATCAACAATCTAAAAATTATACCATTGCTAAATTATATATCTCCTAATGTTGTAGGCTTGAGCTAGCTAAATCAATTTTCCTCCCAATGACGCCTCTAGTTGTGTTACAACCAATATAATAGGCATTTTAACAATTTTAGTGGTTATTAGTGAATTAATAAAAACACTTGTTTCTTCACACTTTTATAGGCTCTTGTTTTCAACAACAACATTGAAAACGTTTCTTTTCTTACTTATGCTTGTGCTAACTTCTTTCCTTTCTTCGTGAATGATTTGGATATAAGCACTTGGTTTGAACTCATAGTATAATATATTTAAATCTTGTTCCACCAAAAGTACATATTGAGTTCATTTAGTGTCAAATTTCAAAGTGGTCACAAAATTCTAAGAGGCTCTAGTCAACCATAATTTGTTAGCACCATGAGATTCTCAACATCCATGTTATCACATATTATACTAAGCTGGTCCATTACACATTATATATGTGTTATATAATCATTGACATATTCCCCATCATTCATCTTTAATGCATATATTGATTCCTTATGTAGAGCATCTTTGCCCCATTAGAGGCCTTATACAAATTCTATAGAGTACTCTAGATTTTATCTAAACTTGTTGAACACTTGACCTAAAGAAGAATATGATGATCAACAATAGTAGAAATTATGATATATTATTTATATTCATCTTCTGCATGAAACTTAACTCATTCAACAACATTGATAGTAGTTGTCTTCTTTCCCTCCATAAACTTCAGAATGCTTTGTACCCTAAAATTCCACACTGGGTAATTCTTCCCATATTAAATACTTCACATACCTTCACATATTAGTAACCAAATTAACATTCAAGATTTTGTAACCAACAACAAGGACAACCATGGTTATAACAAATTAATCAATTCAAGAGCTTCAAACAACTAAGGAAGGAATAAAAAAACCTTTGCTCTACAATTCCAAGTTAAGGACTTCAAATCTTTATTACTAGAATGATCTCTACCTTGAAACAATGTTGGTATTGAAATATCCAAGATCAAAACAAACTTGGATTTGAATTTAAATAACTCCTTTCTAGTACTAAAGTAACTTATGGTTTGATACTAGGTGGGAATGGTATCGATGCATGCAATTCTTTTCACTTGCACAACTAACGTTCATGGACAAAGGATTACCATGCACTATGCCCTTTGATGAACACACTCGACAAATATCATCTCAGTTATAAACACACATTATAAGGCTTGTATAACATTATCAAAAAAATATAATACAATGCACTCATCTTATAAAGGTCATTCATTACATCAACACACACTTATCTTATAAAGAACATTGTTTGCCTCACCACACACCATTGCTTGATGAGCAATGCCCAAAAGTGTTAACACTACACTTTGCAACTTGATGCTATAAGTTTTTTTTTGTAAGTAAGTACCCATGGGGAATTGAACTCATGACCTCCTATTTACAACTTCTCATATCAATTCCTCATTACCAATTTCTCTAACCCTATGGGCCTTTTTTTAAGGAGGACACGGGGGTGGGCTTTGATCCACTTATGTGTCCATGGGTCACGAGATCATTTAATACAATCTTTTTGGGTGGAACTACACGTTCGACCACTACCTCAAGGTTCCCCCATGGCTTCAGGTAAGGCCCTCATAGGAATTGAACCTTTTTCACTGATGAAAAACTCCTCGATCTTCACCAATTGATCCAACCCCTTTGGACATACCTTTTAATACTAATAATATTTTTGTAAATTTTAATGATCTTATAAAATACTAAATAGTAATAAAATCACAAAAATAACTTATCATAACGAATCTGCATAAAAATTAACTCTATTAACATAAAAATATACAATGTATATTAGCATTACACATTAATCTTAAATCATGACATTATCAAGTTGTATGATACCAAAGTCCTTAGTAAACAATGTTAATAAATTCTCTAATGCACGGTGCTAAGAACAACCTAAGACTCACCCTCTCCCTCATATTGAGCTCTCTATTGGTTCTACAAGCCTCGTACACAATTTTTTTTTCCAATATGTTCCATCCTTCATAACAATGAACACTATGCATGATATAAATAGGTGAATTCAATGATATTTTTTTACTAGTTTATTCGTCATTTTTCATAATCGTTCATTTATCTTTGGGTTTTGTGCTTAAAGACAATTATGATACTTTCTTGAAATTTGGTGGTCAACTTTAATTTAGATAAAAGAATTTGAATTTAATTTTATAATATCTATATTTGTTCCATGTTAACGTAATGGTCTTTACATCTTACTAATCTATGCTGGTAGTAGATAATACTATGAGAATAATTTCTCATCTTTCACGTGCTTGCATTGCTTCCATATAGACATATTTTCCATTAATATTTACAGCAAAAATAAACCTATCTATTATAATTTATGGTTTAACATAATAAGATAAGATAACAGAAATATTGTTGTTGAAACGTTGCAATGCTTCCCATATACCCTTCAAACTCTTTTAAATGATGTTGAAAAATCATTTTAACAATGCCCCTGCAACACAAATATATATCCAAAAATATGCTAAATTATTGTAAGACAAATATATATCCAAGAATATGCTTAATTATTGTAAGATGTGTTTGATAGATGATAGGTACCATTTAGTATATGGGTCTATATACCCTCCCTCCCATGTTCTCATTCCATCTTGTTGTGAGTTTGATTTGTTCCAATGTAAAATATGTCAACATATCACATGGATGGATTCGTATATCTTGTAAAATTATTTTTCAATAAAAATATCCTTATTGTATATGTACACTATACTAAGATGAATGAAATTTGATATAGGATATACTTTTAAATATTAATTATACATATATTTAATATGTACCTTGTACCATAATAAACGAAACCAATCCAACCTATTCAAATCCTATGAGCTCTAACCTGTGTTTTAATTTTAATCACTTTGTCTATATTGGCAATTTGTACACTTACATCTTCGTTGATGGGTTTGTGTGCATGGTATCTTTTTGTCATGAATGGGCATTGATGTGCACTATTGGAGAAAGCTTACTATTGCAACATGTTGGCAACTTAGTTGTGGAGCATGTGGTTTAGATGAAATACAGTGTTCTTGGCCTGGATAATTGCAGTATGGTTCACAAAAAGGTGATCACATGCCCAGGGACCAATCATTGGTGCTTAGCATATCTTTGACAACCAGTCTCTTTTTGCTCAAGGACGCTTAAACTTTCCTATATACAGGCTTTTTTAATAGTATAATATAGCCTCGAACCTTACAAAGAAAAAGAAGAAGAAAAAGATGCATTAAATTTCTAATGCTAAGAGGAATTTTTAGAAGCCAATGAATATTGATATTTTTGAACAACTTTACTTATCCCACCTCTATGCTTTTTGTCGAGTCCCATCTAAACTGCAGTCAAGTTTTTAAATCTCTTATCATAGTCCTAGACCAACTCACACTACTCCATTGGGCCCCAAAATGATGTCATGATTGACATTATACTAGTAAACATGGATCGAGGCACATTTTATATGCATAAACATGCCTTTTTTATTGAATATTGAATATAATGTTAATTTGCGATAACGAAATGTCGGAAAAATGCATATTAAAAATGTTATTTATTTTGAAAGTATTGTAATGATAAATTCTATATTTTTAAATTGTAGAGAGAAAATTTTGAAATTAAAAAAAAGGAGTTCCATGTTTGATTGCTTTCTTATGCAAACTTTAAGACGATTAATATAGGGTAGAATAGTTCATGCATTAGATAGTACAAATTTGCCTCACCATGCAATTTGTGCATGCATTTGGACGATGACAAAGAGAAGGAAAGCAATGATATCACTATTTAAATTGCATCTATCCAACCTATACTAGGAGCCCTTGGAGGCTTCTTTGATCAACTAAATGATTGCCTCACTTAGGTTTCCTATTGATTTGATGAGTAATTAATTATGTTATTGATTTGATGATTAATTAATTATGTTAATGATGCCTTGCATGGATCACAAGTTCACTTGTAAGGGGTTAGTTTGTATGAGGGTTAATGATTTTTTATAGGTCAATGAATATAATCATACACGGAAAACTTAATATTTAATCCCCAACCCTTTTGTTTGTTAAATCTAGCATAGATTATAATCAAGTTTTAAAATCTTTTATCATAGTCCTAGACCGACTCACACTTCTCCATTTGGCCCAAGCCATGNGAATTATATTGGTAAACATCGATATATATATATATATATATATATATATAATTGAAAATATCTTTTTATTCAATTCCAATAAACTTGAACTACCCATATAGAGCTTACAACAACAAGTTTGGCCTTCATGGCTTATGTACAATTCTGAAAATTTTGGCATTCTGCCATTTTCCTAGTCTGGTTCGGTCTTCTTGACAGAATATCATTTTCTTCTTCGTTTCCTTCTCTTTCTCATCAAAATCCCTTGTATTTCACCAAATCTTTCCTCTTACATAACTAGAAATTGGTTATATGTATGATCATTGCTTTTTCCCTCTACCTTCGTTAGTCTTGGGCGGAGAGCAAGTGCCAATTTAGATAGCTTATCGACTTCCATATTTAGTTCCCTATATATGTGTGTGAAGGTTAGCGATTCAAAAAAAGCTATATGTTCTTTGGTGGTTATCAATAGATGTTGGAGTTGTGGTGCATTGATCTGAATTCTCCCATTGGCCCATTCTATTACCATTTTGGATATCTATCTATCTATCTATCTATCTATCTATCTATCTATATATAGTGTTGATCTTGATGTCCATTTGCGTTAATTAAATGTTGGAAAAATGCACCTGTTGGGAAGTATTGTAATGATAAATTCTAGATTTTTACATTATATAGAGTAAATTATAAAGTTCAAAAAAAATGGTTTCATATTTTTTTGATTATTTATTATTTTATTTTATTTTTTATGGGTATTTGATTGACTATTAATACATGGTATAATTTTATTAAATAGTTAAATTTATTATAGGCTAAAATCTAACATTTTCTTCTACACAATTGTTTCTCCATGCAATTCGTGTGTGCATTTGGATGATCAAGAAGAGAGAGAAGGTACTGATATTATTATGTAATTTATATCTTTCTAACTTATACTAGGAGGTTGCTTAGATGAAATAAATGATTGCCATACTAATTAGTTTTCCTCTTAATCTGATGAATTATTTATTAGATGTTAATGATGCCTTGCCTTGCTCACAAGTTCTCTTGTTAAGTGCTATGAGGGTGAGTGGTTTGGGTTTTTTATAAGAGTTAGTTATTGGTGGTTGGGTTATAAGGGTTAAGTTTCAGGGGTTAGGGTTATACGTGTTAGTCTTAGGCATTATACAGGTAATGGTTAGTTTGAGGTTATTATATGGCTTAGGGGATATAGAGATTAAGGTTATAACCAATATGGGATATAAGGGTTGGGGGTTGTAGGCTAGGCTAGGGGTTCAAGGATTATGCATTATAAGGGTCATATGGGTTAGGGGTTATATGATTTAAGGCTTAGGGTTATTAAGGTTATTATAGGGGTTACATGTTATAACATTATAAGGGTTATGGATCATAGGGGTTAGTTCCAATGATAAGGATTATATGGGTTGGGGGATTTACATGTTTAGGTTTAGGGGCTATTATAATAATTGGGGTTTATAGGAGTTGTGGTTTAAACATGTTATAGGGGTTATATCACCTAACCCTTATAACCATTAAACTATATACCCCCAACCCTTATTACACTTAATTCTTATAACCCAGAATCTATAACCACTAAATCCTATAATTGCCAATTCTTATGATTCTTTAATCAATAACACTAACCCGTAACCCCTAAATACTAATCCCTAACCCTTATGGACTTACATCATAAACAACCACCTCCATAACTCCATAAAAGTTAAAGCATGCACAATCACAAAATCCTATTGTAGTGTGGTGGCTAGAGTTAGGCACCATATTATGATAAGGAGGGGAAGGCACAAGCTATAAGAGCATGGAAGGGAAGCATAATCACCACCCAATTTTAGAGAGAAATTGGGAAAATTAGGAAGGAGGGGGAAATAGAGGGGTGAGCTAACTTAATTAGCATTTATAAAGTGATTTAGAGATAGGGGATGTAGGTTGAATGATTAAGTGGTAATTTTGATTATACAGTGACCACCAAATAACTAAATAGCAAGTGTTAAAAGCCAATTTACTCCCTTTTGACTTTATGTGAGGTGATTACTAAGTACATGAATGAAAGAGAGTTGAAAGAAGAGAGTATACAACCTATATTACCCTTGATTTAAATCAAACACAATGATCATCACATATTAAATTAATTAGCCAATTACAATGATGAGTAAGCAAATTGAGGAAGACACTAGGGTTTATTCACTTCTTTAAGGGAGCCAAACCTCTTAGCTAGCTTTTGAAAGAATAAGAACAAATTAACAACTAACACAATTGGAAATATAATTTAGATAAGGAAAGGGAACATAGAAAAAATAGTGAAAAAAGAAATAAAAGCAGGAAAGGAAACATAAAAAATAAATAAAAAAGAAGGAAAGGGATCAATGACAATCAACCAATGAAGGAGATAAATCTCTACTCAATGCAAAACATACTTAAAAATGATCTCTGTAAATTTAATGAATGAAATTAAAAACAAAATCACTCAATTATATGTTTAAAGATCTAAAAACATAGGTTAGTATAAGGGAATACATCCTCTAGTATGATGACCCATGTGCCCTTAGTATAAGGCAATTTTGTCATTCACAAGATACATTAGAACCTCCCTTAAGGGATGATGTTTATTAAAAAAGATGCAAAGAAGGGACATAGTCAAAGATACTCTAGGAGCAATCAATTGATACAACGAATAAGGAGAAATCCTATGAAGATGGCAGCTCATTGAGAAATCATCCCATTGGTGGAGTATTGAAGGAGACCATAGATCCACATGCCCCAAGAGAACAAGAGAAGAGATCTAGAGTACTAATTCACAAGTTTTGGGAAATCCAATAGTTTTTTTTTTATTATGTAAACAATAATGATAAAAGAGATCCTAAGAAGGAGGATAGGAGAGACTTAAATAAAGTTAAGAAATCCTAATGGTTTAGATAGAAATTTTCTTATATGTTGGAAAAGGTGGTATTTTGTTATAATTGATTTGAGTGTTTTGGATCAAGGAACCATAATTTATATAGGTTTAATACAAATAATTTCAATAAATAACTCTAAATGCAACTAGGCCACATGAAACAAACATGATATAGTATGGAAAACCTGTGTCTCACACTGCACTCCAATACCAACGAGAGCATAGGAAAGTTTGACCAAGTATACCGCCTAAAAAGTGCAACTAAATGGACAACATTTGACCAAGTATACCGAGTCAAATGCATGTATCCCTAAGACCAATCTAGTCACCTAGAAGATATACCAAATGGAGAATCCAATGGGTATAACAATGATTGACATGCATCAAGAGTCAAATATGAAAGAAAGTATGGGAGAGAGGATCCTAAATAAAAATATAAATCAAGTGGAGGGACCAAAACCACATATCTATACTATGATAAGGTGACTTAAAGGTATAGACTTCGACACAAATGAGTTGTTTCTAGGACAAACAAAGGGTCTTTGTTGTCATATGTGAGTGGGATGTGTATGGTGAATGCACAATGAGAACCCCACATAGTGACACCCTTAGTGTGTATGTGTATATTCAATTCATGATAGTGAACATATATACTCTACATATTCCGCCCATTGAACGAGTTGCTATCCATGAAGAGAAATAAGAGCAAGTTTCCATGGAGGATATTCAAAGGTAAGGAAGACCAAAAAAATAAAAGGTGTAAACAATAGGAAAAAGCAATGTCACATGAAGTGGGAAGATCTCCATTGGAAAATATAGTATAAGATGGTTCCCAAAGATAAGGAGGAGATCTCTCATTAGGTAAGGATTTTCATGATGACCATCATGGATACCCTCATATAGACAAAAAAAATATAAATGCAACCTGTGGGTGTAATGATGAAAAGAAGGAAAAAAGGAAAAGAAAAAAGTGACACGATGCATGATAAATAAGATATTCTAGGAAAGGAAAAAAGGTAACAAAATCTAACTCCCACATAAGAAATTGGTAGATAGGCTATTAACAAAGGGTACATACATGAAAAAGAGAAAGGGAGAGAAAATCATGCTTGAACATAAGAACCAACTATGAAATGTGAGAGATAACATGGGCATGCCAAGAGAGAGGAGTCATGTTGGGGCATGATAGAAGCGATCTATGAGATATGCAAAAGAAAATGAAAATAAATGACAATTAGAGGAATAGAGAGGGGTTTGAAGCATGATATTTTCACTTTGATGAGTGCTAATGATGAAATGTGGAAGCTTGTTGGGGCATGAATATGATGTATATGGAACATTAATGTAGATATTTCATCCAATTCATGTACCTACAAAACCCCAACTGAGGCAAGGGAGACAAGAAGTCCTAGGAAGTAAAGGGAGAAATGGGATGAAGGAGAAAAGAGAAAATTTCCCCAAGGGTAGAAAGGGTGATGAGAGGAACATGATGGGACCACTAAAAAATGATAAAAGAGGAAAACAAATCATGTGATGATGGGTAGGGGAAAATAAAGGAGACACTTTGCTTCTTGATAGGGGTGAACATGCAACAAAAAATTCTAAGAAATCCAATGAAGCACATAGCAGAGACACATTACCTCTTATTGGAGGGTGAACACGTGAATGATACTATTGTATTTTGTAGGTTTGATCAATTACCGGTAATACATAGTCTACATAAAAGTGAGCATTCACATGATAATAATCATAAGATATATAATAGTAATTGGGACAATTGTAACTATATTTATTATAAATCAACCAGTATACAAGATAAAATGAATAAACATATCTATGGATCTGACTCACCAGCCTATTTTATACATGTTACATTCAATTATTTAGTCACAACTGCCAGGTTGGTCGACCAAACGATCCATTGTATTGACTCGACCATAGTATGCTGGAGGACCTAGTCGACTGGCCGATTAGGCTCCTCCAAAATATCCCCCACCAACAAAATATTTCTTCCTCTCGATGAGAAGAGGGGAGTGAAAAACTATGTTTATGTTGCAGAGTTTGACAGACTTGCAAAGAAAGATAGACTCTGGACGAGGTACAGCAAGACCAGAAGGCAGTAAGAGCAGTACTAGGAGAAGGAGAAGGACTTCTAGTGGATCATTTGATTCGGAAGAATCCAGTGGGGATTCAAGCTCTTATTCGCATAAAAAAAGAAAGAGACACCATAGGGATCGCTCTCGGGATGAATTTAAGAAAGCTAAACCTCCTACATTTGATGGCGAGATAAAGACAGGACAAGAAGCTGAAGCTTGGATTCTTGGGATAACGAAGTACTTTCAAGTGCATGATTATTCAGGAAACATGAAGGCAAGAGTTGCCATATTCAATCTGAATGGAAGAGCATCCATTTGGTGGGAACACTTCAAACAAGTAAAGAGGATCAGTGAAAGGAGACTTAAGTGGAAACAGTTCAAGAAGTATTTCAAGCAGAAGTACCTCTCTGACAAGATTAAGGAGTTCCATGAGCTGAGATTGGGACAACAGACCATGGAAGAATATGCAAATAAGTTTTTGGAGCTGTTGAGGTATGTCCGGTACATCAGAGATGAACAAGTGAAGGTCCATCATTTTCTGAGTGGATTACCTCAGTCTTACAAAGATAGAATTGAGTTTTATGAACCTAGAACTCTTGAAGAAGCAATAAGAAAAGCTAATTATTGTTATGAGCAAAGCAAAGGTAAACTTGATTACCATAAGGCATGGAAGGACAAGAAGAACGAGAAGTTTGGCCAAAGAAAGAAAGGTTTTAAACCTTCTAATTTCAGGAATCAGCAGAAGCAGCCATCCCAAGCTACGAGTAAGCCAGTTGGAGTGGCAGGAGAAAAGCCTAAGGATCCACAACAGAATAGAGGACCACTCCAATGTTGGAAATGTGGAGGACCCCACATGCGCAGGAATTGCCCACTCGAGAATGAGAGTGCCAGGCCAGCTTATAACGTTCAAGAAGCAGAAACAGTGGGTCAAGTAGCAAGGGCAGTAACCAGGATTTATGCAGCACTGGAGGGCCGCCAAGCAGATCACTAGTCAGCTGTGGTTGAAGTAGCAGGTAAGATTGCTGAGCAATCTGTTTCTATTTTGATTGACCCTGGTTCTACGCACAGTTACATTACCCCTAGAGTAGTGGATATTTGTGCCTTTAAGAAAGTAAAGCATAGGAAGTCTTGGTTAGTTCAGCTAGCCACTGGAACTAAGAGAAAGGTCAGTGAAGTGGTAGAGAAATGTCCATTGGTCATGAATGGATTGGTCACTTGGGTAGATCTGAATGTTCTACCACTTGGTTCCTATGATGTTCTCATTGGAATGGATTGGTTAGAAACTCACAGGGTGAAGCTTGACTGTTACAATAAGACTTTTGAATGCATGAATGAAGAAGGGAACCTAGTAGTTGTGAAAGGTATTCCAAAGGTGATTTCAGTAAGGTAGGTTTCAGCATTGCAGTTAAAGAAGTTCTGTAGGAAGGGTTGCCAGTTGTATGCAGCTCATATTTTGGAGGCATCAGGAGATGAAACTCCTAGGTTGGAGGACTATCAGGTGTTACAGGAATTCAGGGATGTGTTTCCTGATGAGATTCCAGGACTTCCTCCAAAGAGGGACATTGACTTCACAATTGAACTTGTGCCAGGAGCAGCACCAATGTCCAAGGAACCCTACAGGATGAGTACACCAGAGATGCTAGAGTTGAAGATGCAACTGCAAGAGTTGTTAGAAAAGAAGTATATCCAACCTAGTGTGTCTCCGTGGGGAGCACCAGTTTTGTTTGTAAAGAAGAAAGATGGTACACTCAGGTTATGTATTGATTACAGACAGTTGAACAAGGTTACTGTGAAGAATAAATATCCTTTGCCTAGGATTGATGACCTCTTTGATCAAATGAGAGGAGCAAAGGTATTTTCCAAGATTGACTTGAGGTCTAGTTACCATCAGGTGAGAATCAAGGATGAATACATTCATAAGACCGCCTTCAGGACAAGGTATGGGCATTATGAGTATGTAGTGGTACCCTTTGGTCTCACAAATGCACCAGCTACATTTATGTACCTTATGAATAGCGTCTTCAGCAGGTATTTGGGTAAGTTTGTTCTTGTTTTCCTTGATGACATTCTTGTTTATTCTAAGAATGAGGAAGAACATGAAGAGCATTTGAGATTGACATTGAATTTGCTCAGGGAGCATCAACTGTATGCAAAACTGAGCAAGTGTGACTTCTATAGAGATAGAATTCAGTATTTGGGTCACATTATCTCAGAGGAGGGTATATCTGTGGACCCTGAAAAGATAGAAGCCATTGTAAATTGGCCTACTCCAAGAAATGTGACAGATGTAAGATATTTTATGGGACTTGCAGGATACTACAGGAGATTCATTGAGGGATTCTCCAAAGTTGCACATGCCATCACTTCTTTGCAAAAGAAGGGGATGAAGTTCGAATGGACATCGAGGTGTGAAGAAAGTTTCCAGAGGTTGAAGAGTCTTCTCACTAGTGCACCAGTATTGAAAGTTGTAGATCCAGAAAAGGATTTTGTGGTGTGTACTGATGCATGCGGACAAGGGCTTGGAGGAGTCCTTATGCAGGACAACCACGTGATATGTTATGAGTCAAGAAAGCCAAAGGAACATGAGAAGAACTATGCCACTCATGATCTAGAGCTTGCAGCCATAGTACATGCTCTCAAGATGTGGAGGCATTACTTGATGGGTAGGAGATTTGAGCTCAGGACAGACCATTGTGGTCTGAAGTATCTATTTGATCATCCTACTCTGAATGCTAGGCAAGCAATATGGCTGGAGTTTTTATGTGAATTTGATTTTGAAATCAAGCACATAAGGGAAAAGGAGAATAAGGTAGATGATGCCCTCAGTAGGAAAGTGCAGGAAATGCATGTGGCATCTCTTAGTATTTGCCAATTGGATTTGAGGCAGCAGATTGTTGATCATGTTGCTGGAGATGAATTGTATGAGCAGGTCAAGGACAAATTGCAGCAGCAAAGCCTTGAGAAGAGATATGAGGGATATAAATTGGCAAAAGATGGAATTCTCACTTATAAAGATAGAATTTATGTTCCGGATGTAGCATATTTGTGGAGAGTTGTTATGGATGAGATCCATCAAGCTCCATATTCTGGTCACCCAGGATATCAGAAGACAATTGCTACAGCTATAAAGCAGTACTTTTGGCCAAGAATGTAAAAGGACATGGCTAAGTACATTTCAAGATGTATAAAATGTCAACAGGTAAAGGTTGAGCATCAACATCCAGCAGGTTTGTTGCAGCCTTTGCCAGTTCCGGAATGGAAATGGGAAGTTATTTCCATGGATATTATTACAGGATTGCCAATGACTTGGAAACAACATGATTCTATCATGGTTGTGGTGGACAAGTTGACTAAGGCAGCACATTTTATACCGGTTAAGTCTACATATGAGACTGGCAACATTGCAAAGATCTTCATGAAGGAGATTTTCAAATTGCATGGATTGCCTAAGGCAATAGTCTTTGACAGAGATGTTAAGTTCACTTCCAACTTTTGGAAGGGGTTGTTTGCAGATTTGGGTACAAAGCTGAACTTCAGCACTGCATACCATCCTCAGACAGATGGTCAGACATAGAGAGTTAATCAGGTGCTTGAAGATATGCTTCGCATGTACGTAATGGACAAACCAACCAAGTGGGAAGATTACTTACACTTGGTAGAGTTTTCTTATAACAATGGACAACAAGCATCCTTGGGGATGAGTCCGTATGAAGCTTTGTATGGAAGAAGGTGTAGGACACCAGTGACTTGGGATAATCCAGTGAACAGGATTGTGCTTGGTCCAGAATTGCTCAGGGAAATGGAGCAAGAGGTTGTCAAGATCAGGCAGAAGCTGAAAGCAGCACAGGATAGACAGAAAAGCTATGCAGATAAGCATAGGGTGAACAGGGAGTTTAGTGTTGGGGATCATGTTTACCTCAGAGTGAGGGCAAGGAAGAGTTCCTTGAAGCTTGGTAGTTGTGCCAAGTTGTCACCAATATACTGTGGGCCATTTGAAGTGCTTGAAAGAATAGGGCCAGTTGCATATAGACTTGCATTTCCTGCTAGCACTAGAGCTCATAATGTTTTTCATGTTTCCTTGCTTAAGAGATATGTACATGATCCTAACCATGTGATAAATTGGGATGTGATTCAGGTGGAACCCAAGGGAGAGTTTCGAATCGATCCAATGCGCATCCTCAACAGGAAGGTCACAATGCTCCGGAACCAAGCCATAGGTCAGGTAAAGGTGCAATGGGAGCACTTCGGACCTGAAGAGGCTACATGGGAGCTGGAGGATGCCATGCGATTGGCACATCCATTTTTGTTCAATTTTGCGGAACACTGAGGCGATACCAGTGTAGCATTTTGTTCAATTTTGTAAAGCACTGAGGATAGTGCTATTGAAGGGGGAGGGGATTGTAACACCCCGATTTTTGACCCCGTTGCATTAAATGTACATGATGTATATATTGTAATGATCATGGTGCGGAGCTAAAGGCCAAGGCCCCACCATTGATCGGTTATGCTATGTTTTGGATTTAAATTGTCACCGATGGTATATCAGGGCAAGCGGCATACATATTAAGTTTCAGCATCATGTAAATATGCATCTTTAATTAAAATGAACCCGACCAGCTACGATCGCGGCAACTAAAATGAGAAGGGGCATGATTTTCACAAGGATAAGGGTGGGGAAAATGTCAAACCTTGGCCAATAAGGGAAAATACCCATGTGTTTTCTTTCTTTACCTTACCCAACCACCTCCATTGAAGAATGGCTGGTGGTGGTTGAGGCAGTTATTGTTTTGGGAGTGGGGTGACAGGACTGTTAGTCCTCACCCACACGCACACACTCCACCACGTTTGACTTCACAATGGCAAGAGAAACCTTCACGCACTCTCCACTACGCAGGCCTCACGATTGTCTATTCACCTCCACGTGCAGGATTTACCTGGTTTCACTCCCGCGGGCACATTCTCCTCTCCACGCCTATGCTGAACACTCACACACGTCCAATTCACGTCCTCTCTGTAGCCTATTCATACACGCACAAGATGGGACCTGTTCATCTTCGCGCATGAACCATTGTCCGTTCATTATCCTCACGCACAAGAATTTCCTGCTTTTCTGACTGATGCAGCGAGCTGAGAGCCGTGCTCTTCCATCCACGATTTGCTGTGAAGGGCCATTCACGTTTTCGGCTGTCTCACAGACTGGTATGGTCTGTGTAAGTATTTTGATGGATCCATTTCCTGGGACGTGCTGTTGTCTCCCCACGTTTGTTGGTATTGTACGTTGATACATTTTGGGACTGTTGTTTTCCCCATGCCGTGAGTCGTGTTTGCTGCTACGTTTTGAGGCCGCTGTGGATTGTTTGGAATCATTTTCCCTGTTAAGCTGTAATAGCTGATTGATTGCATGTGTGCAATGGTTGATCTTCAGAATGCGTTGGGAGCAGGGATGGGGGCTTGGTTTGCTTGATAAACTTGGTGTTTGGAAACCACACAGACAGAGCTAGAGGGCTGACTTTCTTCTCCACAACCCCTGAATAGCACTGGAAGGGAATGCAGGGCCTGAGGGACTGTGTAGCAGAGAAGGGACTGATTCCTTGTGTTGGGTGTGTGTGGGTGTCTTAGAAGTCAGGCTAGTTCTGGTGTAGGTGTTCTTGGCTCTATATTGATCCCACTAGCTTAGCATTTAGCCTTTCCCAACTCCTTGATGGCTTGATAAACCCAACTGTGTTGGATTGGATGTGTTTTGTATATCCTTGGCTATGTGTAAGCTTGCTAGTTCCCTTATTCCTTTGTGAATCATTCCCGACTCGGGGGTGGCAGCGTTGCTGAGAGATTAAGGAGGACGATGGCCTACGGTTGGGTGGAACGTTGCAGCGACGTAGCTGGTTGCAGAGCGAAGTTTCCATAAGATAAGTGATTTTGCACATTTTTACTTCTGCAACTATATTTCGGTTAATGATAATGTTGAACATGTTGAATGAATGCTTGAATGAATGCACGTTAATTCCGCTGTGCAAGATACATAATTGTAGCTATGAATGTTGAATAATTGCATCTGTGCATGATAAATATTCATGTGTGCTTAGTTTATAGCTGTGTGTGATAAACAATGGCATTGGTGCATGTTTTATTTCAATGTATTTCCATTCAGCATTCTGTTTCAACAATTTTGTGCATATGCATGTTCATGGGGCTCTTAGCCCGGATGGTTAACGCCATGGGTCACGTCCTCTTCGCCGGTCGGAGGCACGGGGACGTGACAATATGCATCTCTCTTTCAAACCCATTACGTTGATGGTCTCTTAAACCCTATCCATAGGAAAATTTCCTCTACAACAAAGGGTGGTCATCTACGAACTAAAATGTGTGCATGAAGCTAGTAGCTAACTCATCCCATTCAATATTTCCTTGTTGCAACTACATTGATGTATAAAAATTCCTTGGTATAATGTCTAGTGTATGTATAAAGTGATGAACCCACTATTGTCACGGATATGCCTTCCACGTCGTGCAACAATACTCAATATGCTCAATAGGATCTGTGATTCTTGTATACTTGCGACTAGTATGAATGATCTCTTTTCCAAATATGATCTCCAACTCTCTTCTACATTGTGGCCATTTAGAGATAGATTGTTTATGTGTACCCCACCATCTGGTAGGTGTAACCTTCAATACAAAGTATAAGGCGAACAATCATTGTGATTCTGTAACCTTTGCTTCAAACTCTGCTAGAAAAGGCGCAAGGTTAGGTAAACATTCGTATGTAGGTAGGTCACTTGCCTCAACTCCTACTCATCGCACAAACCTTGTGATTCTGTGCATTTACTCATAGATGCTTCGTGCATCCGATTATTCCAATTTTCTAATGCTTCACCTGAATTGGATGTACAAGAGCTAACAATCTGTAAACTCAGGTTTCCATCAGCTTTTGGATTTATATAATCATATCATGTAGATGTGATATTATAGATATGGTTAAGATAGTCACCTTGTCCTTCACTGTGCACTGGTTCGACATATCTCTATCCTTATAGTGGGTCAATTCACACAACCAACCATATCTCTGAATCTTCAAATGATAAGATTCTTCTCTTAAAATTTATGATGGCATGGTTGTCTATCGCCTAGTCAATCCCCAATAGTGTAATATATGGTTTTGTATCATCGAACATGTCGATCACTTTGAAATATGCATATGTTATTAGGACTTCTACTTCGACAAGTACCTGAGTCAGTTGACCAATAGGTAGGACCTTTGACTGATTTGCTAGCCTGAGCTGAATGAGAGACTAATCAAGTCAGGGTTTTTCCATGCTTTCCCATGTCTGTCTTGTCAAAATATTGAAATAGAAGCCCAGGTATAAAATGAGATAATTCATATCCAAATCACCTATTTGCACATTCATTCTTAGCTCATGATCGATTTTTAATCTCTTTCCCACATGGTGAAGTCTTATGTATGGTCGTAGTGCATCCTGAGTTTCTTTTGATAAAGTTGTCAATTCTGTGACAACATATTTATCATGGATCACCAATAAGAATCTTTTGAAATATTCTTTAAGTTTACTAACCTTTCCGGTCAGTTGTTTTCAAAATAGTTTCTCAAATATCTCAGGCATATCCCTTATCCTCTTGGTAATTCGGAAGCAGACGTCGACGCTTGATTCTTGTCGATGAATTTTGATCGAGCGTCCAATAATATTTCCTTTTCTCTTTGGACATTGAATGATACTATCTTTTGTGCTGCTAGCGCACCTGTGGTTGGTCATGATGCACATTTTGGTATGCTCCAGTCCTAACACCTCCTCTTGTTACGACAACAAAGTTTTCTTATTTCGGGTTAGCAAAAATCATATGGATGTTTTGGTTAAGATTCAGGTTGGGATTCCGTAGGGGAATTGGATTTCCTGTATTCTTGTCACTCCACTTAGCAATCAATTGAGGGCAGTCCTCAACGGTTTGATCAATATATTTACAATACGAGCATGCCTTCATAAGACTCGCACAATCTCGAGATAAATGTATTGGTTTTCCATAATTGTAGCATATGATTTGGCCTCTTCTGTGACCAAATCCTCCTCCTTGTTATTGTCCTCGACCTCAAAAATTTCCACCTCCTAGGTTGAAGGTAGTGCTGCTGTGGTGGATACTTGTTCTGTTGATATGAGGGTTGCAGATACAAATTTGGTTGATATTGCACCAATGGATATTGAGCAGGTGGGTCTTGAGCAGTTGGGTATGGATATTGTGCTTGTTCGGCTTGTATCTTCTCATCGTTCTTCATTATGTAGGTATCCACCATTTTCTCCTGTAGCAGCTGGCATGCTCTGTAGTCTTTCTCATCATGTCTTACAGATTTAAAAAATTTACAATACATACTAGCGGCTGCACTTACAATCTTATGCAATTAAAAGAACTCTTCAGACTGATGACCTTAGGTCTAACATATTCTACATCAAGACATCCCTTGTGTATTTTCCAGGTTTAACGCTCCTGCTGTGGCATAGTTCATGAGCGTTGAGATTTTTTTTATGGCATCCCTCCGCTCTGCATCGAGTAAACCAGAGTTCTTCTTGTATATATTTTCCTTTCTTAATGTCTTGGATTTGCAACGTAAGGTTAGCTAGATGTGAGTGAATTTACATCATTCCTGCACTAGTCTATCCAATCGATAAGGATTCTAGATTCATTTATATCTCCAGATATTCTGTTTGCAACACATCTTTTGTTGCATCAATGAGATTCAGATGTGCGGCAACAATGCTGCAATGAACCATTCCTTGTGTTGCACGTTTGACATCTGAAAGCTTACTTTGGCCATCAATTTTTAAAATATTTGGTCAAAATCCCAGATCGACTCTGTAGGTAACTGCTTGATTTCTTTAATTTCTATGTGCATTGCGACTCAGATTCCATTCTTTTAAACTTGTCTATTAATCCCACTCAAATTTGGTCGATTGTTTTCAGTGCAAATCCCGAGGAACTATAGAAAAATTCATGTACCAGTCTAGTGCACGACCTCTCAGGGTTGTGATCATCTATGTTTTCTTTATCGCATCATCTTGGACCTATCGATGGTCGATACAACTTCACATAGAAACCAATGTTGTTCTGGGTCTTCTAGCCCATTTCCCTTAAATATAGGCAACTTAATATTGTTTCCTGCCATTATATTGGCTCCTGTTACACTCATTTTTTTTTGACTAGTCGGACTCCCTTCTCCACTATTCACAGCGTTAGTATTACTTGTATTTACAAAACCACTGGGAGACGAGTTTCTAGATATTACCTTCGACGGGGTTGTATGGGCATCGTATTCATGCTCTGGATCTAGAGCTTGTGCTTTCTCTTCCTCTATTTCTGATATCGGTTGATATTCATCTTCTTCGTTGCATGAACCTTCGTCAAGATGTGACGCTAGCTCGTACTCTTCTCCTCTGGTTGTACTGTAGCTTCCTCTCCTTGTCATAGTTTTTCTTCTATTTCTCGACCGAAATCTTCTTCCACTCCTTAAACGTCCATCTTCTAGTTTAATACCAATATCAACAGGGAACATCTCATCTTAGTTTTCTCCATTTTTTGTGCACTTCTTCTGTGACATATCCCAAGCTTCTTGCGCAAATCCCTTCTAACTATTAGACTCCATTCTTAGGATTTATTTTTCACATACAAGCATCTTTATCTAAGTTTTCAAAGATGTCAGGTATCTTCCTCGTGGTCCTTGGAAATTTTTTCTTTCCGCCTCACTATATGAGGTTATTGTGTCAACAACAAACTCAATAATGTATCCCTCTAGAATATTGTCTAACTAAAAATCGATAGCCCCGGCACAGGTTTGGTAGTACTTTTTAGTCGCTGAATCAACTCAGGATTCCGCTCTGTCGATTCTCCTCCTTGGAAATTTTGTCTTCGGGTTGCTAACTTCGATAACCATTCATATAACAAAATAGGGCACTTCGAAAAGAAAATCTTGTGAATATCCATATAAAGGTATCATTCCAACCACCTCGTCAGATTTAACCTGATCCTTTACTTTCTTCTTGTGCAAACTCTAATCCTTTAAAATCCACCCAGTCTTGGATTTCCAACTTCGTCGTATGCCAAAACATGTCCCTCAACAAAGTGATTCAGAGTCCCGACAACATAACCATTTGTTGGTGTTTCTTCCCTCTTTAACCCATGTTCGAACCTTCTGTTGTGCGAAACAAATCCCAAGATATTGGCCCGATAGAGCAAGGCTCAGTCGACAACACCTGTGACGTAGATGCAGTCTCACCCCAGATATCTCTTATGGGTAACTGCCAGAGACAAGTTTCCACAGTTGGGTGGGGGTTTCTTCTCCTTTGGCACCTTACCAACTTGCTCAATCAAATTCGGTGGGTGTATTTCTCAATATTACTATGCATGGATAAGAAACTACTTAACCTATCCATCACAGTGATTATAAAAACAATGCATGCTTAACACACAAGTTATCTATCAATAGTGTGACTCATGTATTTGAAAATTCATTCAGAAAAAAATACTTAAAAACTTAATTAGAATGGACATTCCTACAACTTAAGCCCATTTTTTGTATACATTCACATAAATTCACATACATTCATGTGGCATAAACCCATTCATCATCTGCTCAATGACATAGTATTTAACATGGAAACCCATTAGAGAAAAACCACAAAGGTGCTCTTCATCTAGCATGAGAAATATATGGCACCTTTGGTCTGCGCACTTAGCTATAGACTTTGCTCTAGATATTCTTCTCTTATCTATACAGACTTCTCTCTCCTCTCATTCTCTCTGTTATCCCGTCGCTCAATCTTCTCCTACGTGACTCTACTGTCGATCCGCACACAACCTGGATCAACTACTCTTCTATATACTTCTGCGCACTCAGCTATAGATTACTCAACTCTTCTTACAGATACAACCCTACTAACTGATTGAGTAAGTAACTAAATAGGTAGAGTAGAGAAAGTAAGTATATAACCAAGAAACCCAACAAACAACAACCAACGAGCAACCCACACACAACCTAGGTTATTCATTCTTATATACTCTTACAAGTCGCTATAACCAACTTCATTAAGTTAGCCAACATGCTGCCATTCCTATTCTAGTGACATTTTTCAGTAGGCACCAATGACCCAAGTTGCAAATATGCTTTTATTCCTTACAACACGTGTGACTTCCACTGATTCTAGCTAACCTCTTACCCATGATCTTCCTTGAACTGTTGTTTTTATCCATTGCACTGCTACACGTCTTCTCTAGCATGGTTCCTTCTGTCATGGTTGATCTCGTCACATCCTTTCCTCTCGTCACGACTTCTCTTTCCTATTTCTAATTCTTCCTTCTGTCGCAACTTCATCTGCGACTGCTTCTTGACTTAACTCTTTCTTCCTTATCTGCTTCTACTCTTCCTTCTCTACTTCTATCACAGTTCCTTCTCCTTCCTGTGATCAGACTCTTTACCTTCTTGGGTAAAATTATAATTGAATTATGCCTATCTTTTCCTAGGGCCAACTTAACCCATGTTAGGTAGGTTCTAATCCATGGTTTGAAGGATAATAAAAGGTTGCATATCATAGTCCATGGATAAAAGGAAATCCTACAGTTAAGAATGGGATAAGTTATAAATTCAACATGCAATGGGACCAAATCCTACCTTATATGATGAGGAAACATGTTCAAATTTCATCCATGACCTGAAAACTAAGCAAAAATCAATGAAATATTAGTCAAAATATTCATAAATGACCAAAACCTATAGTAAAGTGGGTAAGAAATTTGAATTTTTTTCCATAAATAGTGAATTTTGGTTAAAAAACAATTCATTTTGACTTTTATATTGAATAATGCAAGTTTTACCCTCAATATTCAAACACATCGTATGGTCAATTTGGTGGACCAAATCGACTTCCGCGAGTTGCAGGTAATTCATCTCTCTCTTGTCTTTCATTTTATGCCATTTATTTGATTTTTTTTTGCCTTTTTAGGTGTTTTGGTGAGTTTGAAATGGAACCACACAGGTATCTCCTTACAAACTCACATATTCGAGAAAAATACACAGGTATGCAACCTGTTACCCGTGTATGATACACTCTGTTGTAACTACACATTTGCATATGCTTCGGGTTGTATTTTTTTGTTGAAAAATGACCAAAACTTTGTTATTTGCAGGGAAGATGGTGCTTGAATGGCGAGAAAGGGATCATGAGGATCTTGATCGAGAAACATTATGTCAGGAACCTCCTGCAATAAACAATGAAAATGTATGATATAACATAGATAACAGAGCACATAAGAGATTTTTATTAATCACATGCCACTTTGAAGGGAACACCTCCTTTGAGTAAGCTCAATACAAAATAACTTGTGAATTCCTTCATTGGCATCAACACGTACTTATATACTAAGTCTAATCTAAACAAATATTACTCCCCATGAATGTAGGATAATACAATATATTCATGGGATGACTTACAAAGCATATGCGTCCAACAAAAATATATTAATGAAATAAAGAGGAGGGTTGACAGGGTTCTTAACATCCCCTCCCTCTTAGAAAATCTTTGTCCTCAAAGCTTTAGATGTGAAAATTGTTGCTCAATCTGAAGGAGTGGTTCCCATGTAGCATCCTCTGGTTGGATGCCATGCCATTGAATTAATTCCTCTGTGATGGACTAAGAGTGAAGCTGACGAGTTTGATTATTGAGGATGGCCTTCGGATCCAAAAAGATGAATACTTCATTATCCAGTTCTGGTAAAACAATTTGTGCTTTGATGTTGGTGCCAATCACTTTCTTAATACAAGAGACATGAAATACTGGGTGGATCCGAGAAGAATGAGGAAGTTCCAATTTAAAAGAAACATACCCAATATTTTGAAGAACCTTATCTGGACCATAAAACTTTGGATCCATATTCTAACACGCTTTGAGTTTCAAGGATGATTGATTGTAAGGATGTAGATGAAGAAAATCCATATCAATTTCTTGAAAAGTGTGCTAAGAACGGTGCTGATGTCTGTTGTTTCATGCGATTTCTTGCCATGTGAAGATTGTCCTGTGGAATGTGAAGAATATGATCTTCATTTTGGAGAACCGTATCAACTTCCTGCACTGGTGAACTATTGGGGGTGTATGGAAGGAGAAATGGTGGTGCTTGACCATTAACCACTTCATATGGAGTCATTTTAGATGCAGTATGGTAGGAAGTATTATACCACCATTCAGCGAGAGGGAGCCACTTTTCCCATTGATGCTGTTGGTCAGAGGTGAAGCAACGAAAATAAGTTTCCAAACATTTGTTGATGACTTCAATCTGACCATCTATATGTGGGTGATATCCTGAACTCATATTCAGTTTGGTGCCAGTGAGGAGAAATAGTTATGTCAAAAATGACATGTGAAAGTTGCGTCCTGGTTTGAGACAATGGAAGAAGGAATTCCATGAAGACAGAATATATGGTCCATGAAAATTTGTGCGATTGAGGGGGCGGTGTATGGATGGAAGAGATCACAAAAATGACTATATTTGGAGAGCCAATTAACTACAACCAAGACTACGATCTTCCCTCCAGATTTAGGGAGCCCATAAATGAAATCCATCGAAATATCTGTCCAAATCCTTGTAGGGATGGGAAAGAGTTCAAGTAATTCGGGAAGGAGTTTCATTTCACCCTTGTGGTGTTGGAAGGTATCACATTCGGCCACCATTTGTTGAATTTCCCATTTCATTCCCTTCTAAAAGAAGTTATGTCATGCCCACTCATACGTTTTGAGGAACCTAGAGTGCCTTGCCGATGGAGAAGCATGGAGTTCATAGAAGACAGCCTATTGAAGATCTGTTCTCTGGAGAATTATCTCTAGATGACCCTTGTATCTCAGAGAAGAACCATCCAAAGAGTAATGTAGTACAACATAATGGTTACTGGCCAACTGTTGGATGATTTTAGACAATGAAGAGTCACTGAAATAGCCTTGCTGAATAGATTGTAACCAATTTGGAATAGGCATAGAAATAGTTGAAAGAGAAATGTGGTAATCAAATGTCAGGGAAAGAGAATCTGCCATAATATTGTCCTTACCCTTCTTGTAAGTGATCTCATAGTCATAACCCATGAGTTTTGTAACCCATTTTTGTTGTGTTGGGGATGAGACTCGTTGTTCTAGGAAATATTTCGGACTTTGGTGATAAGTATTGATGCATAAATGATTCCCTAAGAGGTATGGCCTCCACTTCTGTATTGCATGCAAAATATCCATCATTTCCTTCTCATATGTAGAGGTGGATAAATTCTTACCAGAAATGGATTTGCTGGTGGACGCAATGGTGTGTTCATATTGAAGGAGAATAACACCAAGTCAATTATCGCAAGTATCACTCTCAATAGTGAAGGGATTGGAAAAATCAGGCATAGCTATAACATGTGTGGTACACCTAGCTTGTTTTAGTTTGTCAAATGCACACTCAACAACATGTGTCCATGTAAAAGCATCCTGTTTTAGTATATATTTTAATTGATATGCAATCTTCCAATAATACTTGACAAACTTGTGGTAGTAGCCAGTCAGTCCCAACAACCCACGAAGGCTCTTGAGTGTCTGAGGATGTGGCCAATTTTTCATGGAATCTATTTTGGCAGGATCTACGTGAACCCCTTGTGCTGAAACAATATGCACGGGATACTCTACTTCCTTCTGCCCCAAAACAAATTTAAACTGTTTGGCATATATATGATGATCAAAGAAAATTTGTAGTACAAGATCCAGATGTTGGAGATGCTCAACCCATTTTTTACTATAGATGATGATATAATCAAAGAATACCAGAATGAAGTTCCGTAAGTAGGGCCGTAATATTTTATTCATCAATTCCTGGAATGTAGAAGGATCATTCGTGAGGCCAAATGGGATGACCAAAAAACTAATAGTGGCCATCATGTGTGCAGAAAGATGTTTTAGGGATATCATCCCCATGAACCCGAATTTGGTGATACCTAGAACAAAGATCCAACTTAAAGAAAAAACTAGCACCATCAAGCTCATTAAGAAGCTCATCAACAACATAAATTGAAACTTATACGAGATTGTGATGTGATTAAGTGCTCGAAAGTCAATACAGATGCGCCATGACCCATCTTTTTTCAGACAAAAAGAACTGGTGAAGAGAAGGAACTAGTACTAGGGAGAATAATAGCTTGCTTCAGTAAGTCACGAACAAGCATCTCAATCTATGTCTTGTGGTGAAACTGGTAGTGATAGCACCTAATTTTGGGAGGGACACTTCTAGGGAGGAGAAGAATACAATGGTCCTTCGGCCTTGAAGGTGGAAATCCCACTGGATCAGCAAAAACAAATGCATATCGATCCAAATTTTGTTGTAGATCCAAGGGAGTAGTTGAGACCGCAAAATGTTGCATCTAAATTAAATGGAGCTGAGCAATGGCACCATGTGAATTCTTCTTAAGGATATTTTCCATGCAATGTGAACTGATGATGTCGAGAGACCTTGGTTATAATCCCTTCAATGTGTGGTTTTTCCCATTGACTGAAAAATGCATCCAAAGTTCAGCAAAATCCCATAAAATGGGTCCAAGTGTGCGTAACCATTGAGCACCCAAAACCACATCACATCAGCCTAAGGGAAGGACAAACCATTGAGCACCCAAAACCACATCACATCTGCCTAAGGGAAAGGAAAACATGTAAGAGAGCAAGTTATAATCTATAATAAAGATTCACACATTACTACACTTCCATTTTCAATGTAAGGTGCCCCAATTTCCAATCATGAATTCAAAGTTGGAGCAAGGATGGAAAAAATACTCATCATGCTTGGCGATCTTGGGGTTAATGAAGTTATGAGAGCTACCAGAATCAATGAGTATTGTAAGAGGGATCTTTTTGAAGAAACCATTGAACCACATGCTTTATGGGGTGGTGACTCCAGATAATGCATGGAGAGATATCTATGGATGGTCGGCCTGAAAAGGAGGGTCAACAAGCAGATGTTGAATGTCATCCTCATCATATATTAGATCCTGAGCATCATCATAAATTTCAGGTGCAGGCGAAGAATACACATCCAAGAGATAGATATTTTTCTCAACACATCGTTGTCCCTGAGTGAATTTCTCATCACAATTATAGCAAATCCATTTTTCTCTATGTATACACATCTCGGCTTCAGACAAATGCTTTATAGGAGTGGTTCTAGGAGCTGGCGGGATTGGAATTCTTTGGGTAACCATATTTTTTAATGGAACAAAAGTGGATTTGAAGCGTTGTTGAGCCATGATCTTGTCCTATGCCAACTTAACCAACGTTAGGGATTTCATCATTATGCTGGGACATAACATTTTAACCTTATATTGGATTGCATCCTTCAGACCACTGACAAAACAAATATTGTAGAATGTATCAGACAATCCTTCTGTGTGATTGGCCAGTTTCTCAAATTATGTCTGATACTCCCTCACAGTTCTAGTTTGGCGAAGTTTGGTGAGTGATTCTGTGAAGTCATCAAAAGCACCAAGGCCAAATCGTTGCAAAAGGAGTTGGAAAAAATATGTCCAGTTCGGCTCTTCATGAGCCTTGATGTACTAACAAAACTATTGAAGGGATTCATGTTCCAAATGAAAGGATTCCAATGGGACTTTATTGAAATCAAAAGTGTTATGCAGACTGAAATATTGCTTTACCCTGTAAATACATCTAGTCGTTTCATCACCATTGAAGCAAGGAAAATCAATTCAACCCTTGAAAATTGTTGGAAGAAGAGAATTCAATGTCTTTTGAAGACTTGGGATGTTGTCAGTTTCTCATGGTTGAATGATGAAGATGGAGGCCGTGAATTTTCATCCAGATCTAGCTTGTTTGGTCTCAAGGGCAACAAGTTCTTCTTCCATTTGTTTATTTGCTGGTGCACAAGTGACAACCATAAAAAGGAGTTTTTTTTGGGTGGGGAATGGGTAGAAAATAAAAAACATAAAGGTTTTTAGAAAAGGAAAATTTGGAGTTGAGAAAAACTTGGGTGGGTAGTTGGAGTTTGACTAGGTTTTTGACACTTTCTGAGGGATAGGGAAGCAAAAAATGAGAATTTCATAAGTGGGGTGAAAGAATGAGAAAATTTGTTAGAGAGGGACAAGGAAGCATAAATGGGAAACTAATACCATGGAAAAATATGAAGGCGATTGGGTGAGAATAAAAAAAGTTATGGCAAACCCTAAAAATAAACAAATGTTGAATTTTGGGCTTTAGGAAGTGGAGTTTTGGGTAGGGTCCTCAAGGAAGGAAATATGTAGAATGGAATTACGGGGGTTCCAATGAGTGTTCAAGGGAAACAAATATAAAACAACGAATATTTGGCCAAAAAACATTTTTTTTTGTCGGTTCGGTGGAACTGATCTCTGGTGGTTCTGCAAATCTGTGCTTTATCAATTGGAAACATATATGGAACCTAAGTATGTTCGGCTTACTAAAGGGTCAAGGGATTCACTCAACCACTAATGTTGTCTAATGGATTTCTTATTGGGGTAGTGCCCCTCACTTCATGACCCAGGTAAAAATAATAACCGCTTTTCCAAAAACGATAGCTCTTGGTTTACCTCACGGGTTGAAACTAGTTAATTAGGTAGGGGTCATTGCCCTTTTCGCTTGGTAGGTCATCTCAATGTCTAGCTTCTTCGGGGTTCCTGTGGTACTCCTCACAATGAGTTTTAGAGCTATGCCCAATTACTTCCCATAGTTAAGTGGACAGGGTTTATTCCCTGATCCGAATTAACAATACATATGCAAGGAAGAAACACTACTACAATAACCACAGTGCCGGGAAGCACTACAAAAGAATTTTTTTTGGTAAAAATACCACCCAACGAGCCCAAGAAAGTGCTCTGATACAACGTGTGAGGAACGTCTTGCAATAAACAATGAAAATGCATGATATAACATAAATATCAGAGCACATAAGAGATTTTATTAATCGCAGGCCACTTCGAGGGGGAAACCGCCTTTGAGCAAGCTCAATACAAAATAACTCGTGTATGCATTCATTGGCCTCAACATGTACTTATATACTAAGTCAAATCTAAAAAACTATTACTCCCCATGAATATGGGATAGTACAATATACTCACGAGACGACTAACAAAGCATATGCGTCCAACAAAAATATACTAACGAAATAAAGAGGAGGGTTGACACGGGTTCTTAACACATTATAGGATCCTTTAACATTAAACGCCCTCCGATGATGTGGTTTGTTAATTTTTTTATGCACGATGAAAATTCCTACCCAAGTCGAGTTTCTAGAGACCTTAGTATGACTTTGGGATCCTGATAAGGGCTTATTTGACCTACACAATGAAACACCAGGCATTACTCTTGAAGACATTTATTTTATCACGAGTTTATCACATAGAGGGATTTCGATGAATTTGAGTGGATCCAGTCATTGGGGTGATCCACTTAGTGTTCAAGACTATGTTTTTAGAATAATCAACCCATAGTTACCTATATTTGACATTAATTAATCATTTTTTCTTATTCCTAGATTCCTAGATTCGTCACTATGCTAGTTGGCTTCCACATGCACCTAGAAGTCAACACTTGATAAAACTGGGTCATGGAGTGCTTTGGAATCATCCTGGAAACATTTTTAGCATGTTTTATTTTATTCATGGTTTGTAAAAGTGTGGTTCTGATTTTTCTAAAAGATTCCTTGCTTTACAACAGTTTTAAGGCAAAAAGGAAAAGCTAGTCTAGGAGTAATTGCCTTGTTTTTTGCCCACATCATACTCCTTCCTTTTCTCTAAAAAAAACATGGATCTGATCTCCTTCCATCACTTATTATCTAGCATATCTTATTTATCCAATTCTTGAGCATCTTCATAGAATTGGAAGGTCGTTTTTGCACCTATGGGGGATTTGTCTAGTTTTAGTAAGCCTGCTTTTTTACCAATAGGATAGAAACCTTATGCTTTCGAATCTCTGATGTAATTATATATTTGAGCAACCTATTACTTCACATGGTTGGCTGATGTACACTTATTCAATACATGATTAATTTATGCTCCAATTTTAGTCTCCTTTTGTGTGAATTTTGTATGTTTGATTAGCAATTTTGTGAGTGTAATTGTTCTATAACTTGGGTTCAATTTCCACATGGTATCAGAGCCTTTTTAGATCAATTTATCTCGTTCCAAATTTTTATTTCAGGTTTGACATCATTGACTCAGAGCGAATTCTGCTGACTGGAGGGCACAATTGTTGAGATATGGACCAATCTCAAAGGACCATCTTGAATCCATTTAATTTCTTCGAATGGAAAGATGAGATGGAGATATTGTTGAGAGTGAAAGGTCTCTATATGGTTAGCATGGAAACTAAGGCAAAGCCCAATGCAGCTACAAAGAAAATTAAATGGTACAACAGGACAAATGAGGCCTATGGTCTTTTGTGCTTGAGCATTTCAAGAGACCTCCTCTTTCATCTTGATTCATTGACATCACCTAATGAGGTATGGGAGGATCTTGAAGATATTTTTGGAAAGATAGATGAGATGATAGGACATCAAATCGAGAATGAATTGATGTCCTTGAGTCCCAGTAGCTTTGAATAATTGCAACTCTACTTTTCCAAGTTTAAGGCCCTTGTTTTGCAGCTAAAATAATGTGGGATCGAAAAGAAGGAAGAGCAACTAGTCTTGACCATAGTCTCTAAGCTTGGTCTTGACTATTTAGTTTTTGTTTAGACCTTCCATGACACCAAATTGATAGCTCGAACCTGGAATATGCCTAAGTTTGCTTAGTTCATGGAATCCCTCACCCAGGAGCAAGATAAATTGGTAATGATGGGCACCATCAAACCTTCCAAATACCAAGCTTTGGTTGCTGGAGATTCAAAGGTGGATTCAAAAATCAATAAAAAATATAAAAATCCACCTGAGCAAAAGAGAGACAAGTCAAAGTCTCAAGAGGATCCCTCAGGCTCCAAGAAGAACTTCTAGAAGAAGAAGAACGAAGCAGAAATGAGCAAGTGCGCATACTGCAGTAAGGGCTATCATCCTGAGAGATATTGTATGAAAAAGAAAATTGACATGTTGACCAAAATCCTGGAGAAGAACAACATCTCCCTTCCCGATTGCTCAAAGAAGAGGGAAGGAGAATCAAATTCAGAAGACAAGGGTACATGATTTGGTTGCTGGCACCTCAAGCTCACCTAGCTTCATCATTGATTCTAGAGCTTCCAGACATATGGTTTCAACAAGGGAGGTTTTATCCTCTCTTGACATGTCGAAAGGTACACCAATAATTTTGGGAGATAACTCTCTGACTCACATTATGGGGAAGGGTAGGATTGATCTTGACCATGGTAATTTCAATACTGTGTTGTATGTTCGTTCTAGGTCTTGCCTCTAATCTCTTGTCAGTGTATCATATGAATCACACCGGGTCTCCAAATAAAGTCATATTCTCCCCAATGAAGTTGAGACCTCATATATTTCAAATGGTAAATTCATAGCAATAGGTGTTGTGGATCACACTTCGAAGGTATACAAGTTTTCCCATTTTCTACCATACTCAAACCCCTCTGCTCTTCTCACCCATGATAATGAGGCAAGAAAGCTTTGGCATGAGTGATTTCGCCATCTTAACTATAATTATCTTTCTGATTTGAGTGACAAAGATATGGTCACAGGGTTACCAAAGATCAAGTTTTCTAAGGGAGTTTGCCAAGGTTGTATCTTAGGAAAACACCCAGAGCACAAATATGAGAGAGCTAGTCATGAGAGAACCTCTCCACCCCTTGAGTTAATCGACAATGACATTGCTAGTCCATTCCCTCATATGTCCATGAGTCAAGCCAAATATGCACTTACCTTCATAGATGAATTTTCCAGGTATTATTGGGTCTACTTCCTAAAGCACAAGTCTAAAGTTTTTGACCTCTTCAAGGTCTTTTGAGCCTTGGTTGAGAACCAGTATGGGAGGAGACTCAAGATCCTCAGATATGAAAATGGTGGTGAGTATGTCAAGTATGATTTCATCCATTATTGTAAATATGAAGGTATAAATATGCAACATTCTATTCCTTACACATCACAGCAAAATGGTGTTGATGAGAGAAAGAACATATCACTCAAGGAGATGGCAACTTGCATGATGGAGGATAAAGCTTTGCCACCAAAGTTTTGGTCCGAGGCTATAAAATGTGCATCCTATATCCATAATATAGTTCCACATAAGTATCTTGATGGTATTACTCCTTTTGAAGCTTGGAGTGGGCACAAGCCAGATGCGACCCATTTTAGGATTTTTGGCTCAAAGGCTTGGGCTAAAGTTCCAACTGAAAAGAGGAAGGATTTGCAACCCCAAAGCCAAGAGTGCCTATTTATTGGGTATTATGAATATTCAAAAGGGTATAATCTAATAAAATTGAGCTCTAACAAATATTTCATTGAAATAAGTGTTCAGTTCGAAGAAGAGCCTTTAGCAGCAGTTGAAGTCGGAGAGTCCTCTTCACCACCATAACCACTGATTGTAGGTGAAGAGACTAATGAGTTTAATGATTCTGATATGTCTGATAATGATGATTTAATTGTAGATCCTAACAGTCCTACAAGACCAAAATGGGCAACAAGGACCATTCATGCAGCTGGGGAACTAGATGGGCATCCTAGTGACACTAGGAGGACTAGATCTCAATTTGAGAGTGCCCTTTGTGTTAAAGATCCACTATTTGCTGAGAAGTGTTATTTTATGGTTGAATATGATCCTCAGACATATGAATATGCAGCACATGATCCAAGATGGAAAAAATATATGAAAGAAGAATTCAGCTTGCTCCAGAAGAACAACACATGGGAACTAGTTGATCTTCCCCCAGGGAGAAAGCTAGTAAAGTGTAAGTGGGTCTTTAAACCTAAGTTTGCTGATGATGGTTCACCTTTGAATTATAAGGCAAGATTGGTATCCAAGGGATACTCTCAAGTACATGGTTTTGATTACAATGAGACCTTTGCACCAATGGAAATGATGGACTCCATAAGGCTAGCTCTAGCCATTGCAGCTTCAAGGCAACTGGAGGTACATCACAAGGATGTGAAGTGTGCATTTCTAAATGGAGATCTGAATGAAGAGAATTATATGCAGCAACTAGAAGGTTTTTTTTATAATCCATATTTAGTGTTCAGGTTAAAGAAATCATTGTATGGGCTCAAGCAAGCCCCTAGGTCTTGGTATGCCAAGATTGATGGCTTTCTGCTGTCACTGAGTTTTGTTCGATGCAAGTCTGATATGAATGTCTAATTGAAGCTGATTCATGGTTCTCTAATGATAATTTTTTTATATTTGTATGAACTACTGATTACAGGAAGTTCAAAGAAAGAGATTTCCTCCTTGAAGGATGCAATGAACCATGCATTTTCCATGACAGATTTGGGATTGCTGAGCCAATTCTTGGGTCTCAAAATTGCTCAATCCCAACATGGAATCAAAGTCCATCAGCCCAAGTATGCTTCAGATATGCTCAACAAGTTCATTATGAAATATTTCAAGCCAATCAGGACTCCACTCCTCTCATGAGTTAAGCTTGAGGAAGCAGGTTCTTCTCCTTTGGTAAATAATACACTATGTAGGAATTGATTGGGTGTTTGCTTTATCTTACACATACTCGACCTGAATTACGTTATACAATTAGTGTGGCTTCAATATACATGGATCAACCTCGTGATATACATTGTAAAGAAGCCAAGAGGATCCTAAACTTTGTTTAGAGAACAATGACTGATGGGATTTCCTATAAAGAAAAATCTGACTTAGAACTAGTTGGATTTATTGAAAGTGATTGGGCAGGTGACAACACAGATCAAAATTCTACTTCAGGATATGTGTTCATGATTGCAGAAGGACCAATCAGCTGGTCAAATAAGAAGTAGAGTGGCGTAGCACTCTCATATGCAGAGGCATAGTATAGAGGAGTTGTGAATGTGCTTACTCAATGTTTGTGGTTGCAGGGGATACTTGGAGAATGTGGTTTTGAATCAGAGTTTTCAACTGTCATCTATTGTGATAATCAAAGAACCATTCGAATCTCCACTGATCCAATTCAAATATGTAGAACCAATCACATTAAGATGCATATGCACTATATCAGGGAGCTTGTGCATGATGGTACCATTGCTCTACTCTACTACGCATCTTCAGAGAAAGTAGCATATATATTCAACAAAGTATTCTATGAGAAGACCTTCAGTAATATCAAATCACTGCTGGGGATTTCTGATCATGTGGTGAAGTATGATTGATAACAATATTTCCAAAATTTTGTTTCCTGTCCATGTTTAAGGGAGGATTTTCCCACTGGGTTTTTGCCTCTTTCCTTAGTTGTATGGACATGCGGTATGTAAAGGGTGACTAAGCCTTGCTGCTAGGCCCTATATTTTTCTGATATTTACTCATAAATTCAGGATTAAGGGGGGGATTTAGAATAATCAACCCATAGTTACTCATATTTGACATTAATTAATCATTTTTGTCTTATTCCTAGATTCCTAGATTCCTAGATTCCTTACTATGCTAGTTGGCTTCCACATGCACCTAGAAGTCAACACTTGCTAAAACTAGGTAATGGATCAATTTGGAATCATCCTCGAAACATTTTTATCATGTCTTATTTTATTCCTGGTTTGTAAAAGTGCAGTTCTGCTTTTTTTGAAAGTTGCCTTGCTTTACAACAGTTTTAAGGCAAAAAGGAAAAGCTAGTCTAGGAGTAACTGCCTTGTTTTTTTCCCACATCATATTTTTTCCTTTTCTCCAAAAAAAAACATGTATATGATCTATTTCCATCACTTATTATATTTCCTATCTAATTTATCCAATTCGTGAGCATCTTCATATATTTGGAAAGTCTTTTTTGCACATATGGGGGATTTGACTAGTTTTAGTAAGCCTGCTTTTTGACCAATTCGAATAGAAACCTTATTGCTTTCTAATATCTGATGTAATTATATATTTGAGCAGCCTATTACTTCATATGGTTGGCTGATGTACACTTATTCAATACAGGATTAAGTTATGCTCCAATTTCAGTCTCCTTTTGTGTGAATTTTGCATGTTTGATTAGCAATTTTGTGAGTGTAATTGTTCTATCACTTGGGTTCAATTTCCACATATGTGAACACATAATTATTTCCCTGATCACATAAATATGGTACATAGGTTACTATTGGCCAGATAGAAATTTTCTCACTCAAGGTAATTGTGAGCACCATTACACGGGTGGAGGGTGTATCATCATTGCCCTTATCCACTCGTAACCATATGCATCTGGGAGTGGAATGCTTAAGGAATGCAGTGTTTGATTGGTGTTCTAGGTTGGTTATCAATATGAAGAATAATCTTTAAAATTTAGGTAAGAAAAATAACTTTGGATACCCTAACATCCTAATGGATTTCTTCTTTGAACGAGTACCTGCATTGAGCCCCAAGGTGACACTTCCACATCCACATCCACATGAGCCTAGGATCACATGGTGGGGAGATGTCTTTATTCGCCAAGGTGGTGGTGAGATCCGAGGAGCTTAAGATGATGTCTTCTATACATGGTGGAGAAGACATGTACCTTTCTTCGAGCATTTTCCTTATGCCGGAGTAGACTTCCGTGGTGATCCTGCGCTTGTGCTACCTCCCGGAGAGGCATGGGGAGAGATAGGTAAGTCTCTTGTTTTTTCAAATATTTAATTTTCATGAATTTTTTTTGTAAGTGTATATACATATGTAATTTGTACGATTCTAAGTCAATATTGTGTGATGTAGATATTGGACCTATTCGCTTGGATGGACATCCTAGGACTTATGTGCGACCAGTTGAGGGAGGTGGTGCTAATGCCATGCTCCGAGATGTAGAGGGAAAGCTATCCAACCTTACTCATGATATTCCTACTCTGAGGATGGATAGGATTCATATTGATATTTAGGAGCATGTAGTGGGTGTGCCTCTTTCATGGATATTCATTCTTCGGAAGGTGTACAGGACCGTCCTTTGCTACCAAGAGGTTGTAGTAGAGGCACCTGCAGAGTCTCCATGGTTTTCTAGCATCTAGAGGGATTGTGATCCCATTTTTGGTATTTTGATGTACTTATGACTGGATATTTTGGATTAGGACTTGACCTTTATGGACCTATTATACACACACACACACACACACACACACACACACACACACACACACACACACACACACATATATATATATATATATATGGTGACTTATTTACATGTGTTTCTATGTGTACATCTGAGTATTTTTTACAATGTATGTGACAAATGTCAATCTAATATATAATTTGCATATGAGTCAATTACCGTGTTTTAACTTCTTGGAATATGTTTGTATATAATATAACAAAATGTCTTTCAAGTAATCTAATTCGTAATAACTGGCGTAGTAAAGTAGGATGTCTCACCTGATAATCCCCATTAAGCTGAGAGACTACTAACTGGGAGTCAAGTCTAACCTCTAGACATGTAATATCATGTAAAGAAATGTCCCTTAGCATCTCAATGAAAATGCTGTACTCAACCATATTATTATTTTCTTTACCTAAACAAGCACCTCCCGAGGTAACTAGTTTTCCTGTGGGTGCATAGATTACCCAAGCGAATGAAGCCAGGTTGAAAGTGTGATGACTTGCACCGTCAAAGGATCCTATGAAACTCTCTGTGTATATTTGAAATAACACCAAATTTACATAAGAAACACTAAAAAATGATAACTGTTTACATAGTCATACAAATATATACAAGAAAAAACACATATCCTAAGCGTAATAATTTTTCAGGTAGAGCCCGTTTTCGGGCTTAGGAAGCTTGTTTCCATCATAGTCTACTAATTCATAATAACCCTTATTTAAGACTTTGGACATGATATACTAACCTAACCACATTAAATTGAACTTTATTGCCCCCAAGGGTTCCTTATTCTGGTCGTAAACCAAGACACGTTCTCCTTAATACAAAACCCTGGGTTTAACAGTTTTGTCATACTGGTTTTTGACTCATTGTTTATGTGCCTCATTTGATGTAAGCACATATTTGCGTTGTTCATATAGGTTTTCTAGATGCAACAAACGTTCTTCTATGTTAGAAGTATCAGGTAGAAAATGTATTGCAATTTTTAACAACGATATTTTGCATTCTATCCGTGTAACTGCTTCCACCTCATGAATGAGTTGGAAAGGAGAGAACCCTATGGAAGTATTGATTGTCGTTACATATCACAAAGTGCAGGATACAACATGATGTGCCAATTTGATCTACTTGTATTAATGGTCCTCTTTAGAATTATTTTCAAAGTTTTATTTATGGCTTCTACTTGTCCATTCGCCCGTGGGTAAAAGGAAAACGAGTGATCTTGTTTAAACCCAAAAAAAGTAGTCAATTCAGTCAAAATATTGTTTTGGAAGTGACTACCATGGTCTGTGACAATCTTCATTGGGATACCAAATCTAGAAATGATTTGATTGAGTACGAAATATGTTGCGGTCTCACCATCAAATTTGAAGGTAGGCATTGCCTCTTCCCACTTGGTAAAGTAGTCTACAACGACAATGATGTATTTATGCACCCCAGTAGATATTGGGTTGCAGGTCATGAAATCTACCACCCACTTGGTGAAGGTCTCTAACGTGATGATGGGATGTAGTGGAGAAGGATGTGACCGCATCTTTCTGATATAAAGCTGATAGGGATGAAAATGTTTCACAGCTTCCGCACAATATTTAAAGATGGTGGTCCAAAAATTACTAACACACAAGATTTTCTAGGTCATTTCTAACCCAGATAAATTACCCCCACACACTCCACTATGAGAATCATTTAGGAGAAACTGCGCCTCCTCATGAGTGAGGAAACAACGTATAATAGAATCTACCCCTCTTCTATATATTGTATCCCTGATAATGAGGTATTTTTTAGCATTCATTTGTAACTTCCGTTGCTCTTATTGTGAGAAGGTTATAGGACACTTCAAAGTCTGGACATATATCAAAATATCTTTGTACCAAGGATAATCAGTTGAGATCAAGAAGATGTGCTCATCAGGTAATGATTCATTTTCTATCATTGTACTTTCATCACTTAGGAACTCAGAGATAATTTCCACGAATACTAAGGACTTTTTTGATTTAGCAAACTGAAAATCTAAGTCAAAATCTTGCAGTATGACAGTTCATTTATTTAATTTTCCCCAATTATTCATCGGGATAGAACATACTGAAATGGATTTACATCCACGACCACAATAGTTGTGCGGAGTAATATATAATGATGCAACCTATGAACGAGATACACTTCCAACAATGACAACTTATCGACGTGTGAATATATTAGTTCAGGCCCAACCAAAGCATGATTGAGATAATAGATGACATGCTCTTGGAGTTTATCATGTTCTTGAACTAGCACTACACCAACTGTAGATTCTGATGCAACCATATACAATAGAAAGTATTTCATGTAATCTGGTGTATGCAACATAAGAGCTTATATTAATTCTTTCTTTAATGCCTCAAATGACTATTGGGCGGATTCATCCCATATAAATGGAGTGTCTTGCTTAAGAAAGTGCATGAAACCCTTCGTTATTGGCATAATTCACTTTGAAACCTTTAAGAAAGTTAGACTTACCTTGTAGAATCTGAAGTTATCAAATAGTTCGAGGAGGAGGCGGATTAACAATCACGTGTGACTTTCAAAGTACCGACCCTAATACCCTTGTTGGAAACAATGAAACCTAGTAGTCACCCCGAATCGACACAGAAGACACACTTATGGGAATTTAAGCGAATATTATAGTGTCGACATCTTTCAAATACTGAACGAAGATGATCCGTATGATTTTTTGTTTTTTGGGAATGAGCCGGAAGGTTATCTAGGTAAGGTTCGACAATGTGTTTTGTGTCATGAAAAGAAAAATTCATAGCCAGTTGGAAGGTATCCCTGGCATTCTTTAAGCCAAACGAAATATTTTTAAATGCAAAAGTACCCTATGGGAAGATAAAGGCATTATTATGTTGGTCCTCATGTTTAATTTGGATTTGATTGTATCTGAGAAACCATCCATAAAAGAAAAGACTTCGCTACCCGCGCATGTGTCAATTATTTGATCTATGAACGATGTAGGGTAGTTATCCATAGGAAATGCATTATTTAGGTCTCTGAAGTCAATACAAACACGTATATTTCCTTGTTTTTTATCCACCGAAACTGGGTTAGATACCCATTCCGTTAAAGAAATGGGGTACATGAAACCAACCTTCAATAGCTTTTAAACTTCATCCTTGACAGCTACAACTTTTCGCAGGTTCACAGGATGTATATTTTGTCGAACATGTTTGACATTAGGGTACATTCTTATTTCATGTTCCAAAATATATGGGTCTATTCTTGGCATTTACTCATAAGACCACGAAAACACATCGTAGAATTACTTAAACAGGGTTGTGTAAATGACAATTTCTTCGGGTGAAGAATTTTCTCCATTATAGACATTTTCCATGATGTTGGTATTGGTAGAGATGTTGTTTGATATGGTTGCAGAAATGTTTTCCATGTTACCTTTGACAAACATTCCTTAGGAAAAGTATTTATAGACTAGTCAACACCTTCAATGAGTCTCACATGGAACTCAGAGTTTCAATTCTGCTCAACTCTGGAAAGAAATAGGACTTATGATGCAAATATTCACATATTTTATTGGGTCTTATCATGGCCTCCAGAATGGATTCATCGCATGGTAAAAACATGTACATGAAATCATATGAATAATTCAAGTTCACTACCTATGCAGGAACATAGGTTTCCTATGGATCCTTTGAGACGGAAGGATTCAAGAGGGAATCAATAACAACATCATATATAGCTTGGTAGGTTATTTATACTGCTGATAAGGGCACATCAAGCTCAGATTGCAAAGGGAGAACCCATGGATCAGTTATATATACAACTGTACAAACAATCTTCCCCACACTAGTCATTCCTAGAAAGTGTATAGGAGCGGGCAAGTCAAAAGTGCTCATCAGTGACATGTACATCTAAACTCCTAAGCTTTCATTTACCAGGAGCAATTGATCAATCAAATGAACATTGGACTCCGATGTGTCTGTATGAATCTTCTGGGTATAGGATAGTTGATCAATGGTCACTATCTTCCCTTCACGAGGGAACATGAGGACCCACAAGACTCACGACGGAATAACACACATAGCGTAGGTACAAATCCTACCCAAAAGCAAATTATAGTCCAAAGGAGCGTTAACAACCTCTAATTCTTCTGAGACTGTTTTCCATGCCATTCTATGTTAAAAGAAGGCACGATGTCATGCGGACGGAAAGAACTTCCATCGAAAGAGGTCAACAAGGTGTTCGATGGGACCAAATCATAGGATCCCAAATATTTCCAACAAAAAATAGCCATTACACACGTGGATGCACCTTCATCTATAATTTTTCATCCAATGGTTTTAACACCATAGAATACTTCGATTTGGAAGGATAAATGGTAAGGAAAGCAAGGTTTGACATCAGATAAATCAAACTTGGTCATTAAGCCGAGATAATTTGTACTAGCTAAAGCTGCAGAAGTGTAGACATAACATAAGCACAAATTTGTAACACTTATAAGGCAAACATAACATAAGGAGTTGGGAGAAAATATCATATTAGGGTTGTGATATGCCTTCTTGAAGACACCTTTTGATATCTTCAGCATAGGTTCAGCTGTTTTTTCAATCGAAAGTGGGGAGGATGCTTCGGCAGGTTGCTTTTCTTTCGACAAAGAATCAGATTCATATTTTTTGGATATGGTTTTCAATAAAGTATGGGATCGAACCATATTAATGTATGATGGATAGACATGGGGAGTATTCTGAGTGCCCCCAACGTTCTTCAGATCACTCAAAGTTGCATTTTGTCCATGTGGGAAAGGGTCCTTGAGGAAAATAGATTGTTTCTTTAACAAATTCTAAGCTTATGCCATTAGGGGACATTGGTAAGTCAAGTGGTCCTCCTGACAAAGCTTACAAAGAAACTTCACCTTTTTCTTCTCTTTCTTTCCGCCCTCAACATTGTTCATGGGTTTTTGATTATTTTGATTTCCCTCCCCCTTCTTCCCTTTGTTTTTATTCCCACTGGAATGTTGAGTGCCCTTTTGGGTGGATTGCACATTATAAACATTTTCATTATGATGGGAGGGAGTGGCAACCTTGAATACCTCTATTGCAGACTGTTTCACTGATAGTTCATGTATTTTCTTTGCCAGTGATTCCACTGAACCTACAATGCCATTGACATGCGGTCCATGTTTAGGTTTCACAAAGTCCGTATTAGACCTTGGCGCATTAGGTATAATCTCATAGAGGATCCCATATTGAGCATATATAAGGTTAAGTTGCTGGGCCATAAGAATGGCTTCCTCTTCGGTCGTTACTCCTGAAGTTGAAACATCTTTTGAAAGATATGGTAACATGGATTTAAAAAACCATTCCAACAAAATATCAGGAGGGGTATTGTCTTTAATCAACCGCTTTCTTCTTCTCCACTCTTGTATGTGATCAGAAATGTGAGTGGGTTTATTATGTCGGAAGGTCGACAAAAGGTCTGTACTGACATCATAACGAATAGGAAGTTGAAAGTGATTGATAAAAACCATGGCTAGATAAATGAAATTCTCGTAAGTAGCAGATAGAAGTTCAATTTACCATTTGGTTGCTACACCAGTCAAGGTCCTTTGAAAAACCCTCACCCGAATCAAATCATCATTCAACAAGTTCGAGGAGCACCATAGATGAAAATTAGTGACATGGTCACCAGGGTCCTCTCCAGTTTTCCTGTAACGTCCCCGACCCTTCGACCGACGAAGAGGACACTACCATACATCAAAATATAAACCTCCGGGCAACTAGCCCCATGAACATGAACATACATAAAATGTTGGAATAAAATTCTTAAAACATAAAACATACTAAGATGCATAATCCTTCATATACATAGCGGAAGCAAACATACATTCAATCAAGCATTCCACATGTTCATTATAATCATTAATCAGTAATATAAATGTAGAGACGAAATAGTCAAGAATACTTATCTTAAACAGGATTTGTCCCACAACCAGCTACGTCAATGCAACGTTCCACCCAACCATAGGCTAGAGTGCTCATCAATCTATCAGCAACACTGTCACCCCTGAGCTGGGCATGATTCCTCAAGCAATAAGGGTCAAAGCAGGCTTACACATAGCCAAGGTACACAAATCAGCTAAGCCTACACAGTAGGGTTTATTAGGCCTTCAAGGAGCTAGGAAAGGCTAATGCTAAGCTGGTGGCCTCAATGGAGAGTTAAGGATGCCTACACCAAATTTAACTTGACTTTTAAGACATCCACACACCCGAAACCAGGAATCAGTCCTTTCTCTGCTTCACAGTCCCTCAGGCCCTCATTTCCCTTTCCAATACTCTTCAAGGGTTGTGGAGAAGAAAGCCAGTAGTCTAAATTTGTCTGAGTGGCTCCAAACGCCAGTTTTCTCAAGCATATCCAGCCTCTAATCCTGCTCTCAACAGTCCAAAGACCAACCACTGCATGCCGCAGTAAAACAAACAGTTCACAGCTATATGAATAAGGAAAAGACAACAGGGTGACAAACCCAAACAAAAAGGTGAAACACAGTTCAGGTCAAACCATGCTTTAGAGTTGTTCTTGGCCCTAGCGTGGCCAAAAAAACTTAGCAACAAACCCAAAAGACGTCTGTAGCATCAGCAACCAAGAAGCAACCCAAAACCGGGGGAAGACAATAGCCCCAAACTCACAATGAAAACGGTGGCAACATTACACAGTCCCAAAACAGGAGAGAAGTCTGATTCTCAAACTTGGACAAAGGAAAAACATAAATGCAGACTGCCATCGCTAAGGGGAACAAGCATGAACTTACACACCGCAGATGGGGAGAAGATGGATTCCTAGCATTGACAGGGAAAGCATACACATAGCAGAATCGTGCCTCTCAGGCCACCTTCCAGCTTGCTGTGTGAGATCACAGTCCCCAACTCTTGCGTGAGGGAGACCATCCCATTTCCAGCCTGTGCATGAGGATTCAACAAAAGGAAGGGGAAATCGTGAGGAGAGTGAACGGGACAACTCACTGTGTGAGGAAGAACAAAACGATGGTGAAAAACCTAAATAGACCACAGTCATCCAAAAATGGGGAAATCCGTTCTCTGTACAGGCTGAAGGAAGATCATACCCAGAGCCCAATCAGTGCATGAGGAAAAGGAAACAACTGGTGAGAGAAAGGAGAACCAAACCCCCAATCCATGGATCATGGATCCTTTTAACTCAGCTTGGCATGAGGAAAATGAATGGCCGATGATGGGGAGAGTGGACAGAACAATCGGCCAATGCGTCGTGGAGAGAGTGTAGGCGCGAGCGTAGTGGTTCCCTGCCAGCCCATAGCTATCCCCACTAACAACAAAATAACTAAGGTGACACATGGAAAACTCCCAATGCCCCCCATGTGTTAGACAACCCCCCCTTAACCTTAGGAAATCATGCCCTTTTCATTTAACGTTGTACCATCGTAGCTGGCTGTGGGTTTATTTATTTGATGTGCATATTTACATGATGTCAAAACTATAATGTTCTGGATGGCACGATATACCATCGGCAACAATCCCTACTACCGAAACATACACAACCAAATCGGTGTGGGGATTTTGCCTTTAGTTCCACACCATGATTTATTACAATATATACATCATGTACCTTTTAATGCTTGGGGTCAAAACTGGGGCATTACAATCCGCCCCCCCTTGGAATAACACCGTCCTCGGTGTTCCAATACATAGGAATACATATACAATTTGCACATCCAAAATTTCAAAATTTTGTAGATGTGTCCCATGTTCAATTATTTACTTGAACTTTGAGGACCAAGCCCCTCAGCTTCCATGAACTTCTCCTGCTGGTTCTCAGCTTTCGGCTCATCTCCAAGTTGAGGAACTTTGTGGCTGCTGCCCTCTTTATGTTCCCTCATTGGGCAGTAGCGGCGTAAATGATGTCCTCTGCATTTCCAACATTTCACTGGCTGCTTCATCTTTACCTGCTCAATTTACTTTGAGTCTTCATGCCTAGACTATTTCTTAATGGATCGCTTGGACGAATGTCCCATCATTGATCCACCTTCCTTGCCTTTACAGATTGCTCCGAGAAGGCTTTTTACCTCCTTTTGCAAACTAATAGAGTCTTGCAAAATCTGGTGGTTCATCTCATTCTACCTTTTCTGTATCTTGAGCATCTCTCCAAGATTCTCTTGGGTCCTGGAAATCGTTTGAAGGAGACTTCCAGCCAAGTCCAACAACTTTTGGTCTGCTTCCATGATCAATGTGCATCACTTGATTTCACCTTTCTCACCTGTGAAATGCATCATTGAAATTATGTTAGACCAAGCATAATATAGGCATTAATATCAATCAATTAATTGCCCAATTGGCATGACAGTCCAAGTCTCATCAAGGAGACTTTCATATTTTTCATGCCTTCCCAACAGGAACATGAGCTCATTCATGTCCATTCTTGGGCAGGGAATCAACCATCCCAGCATTCAA